>WMED01018213.1:0-12773 GCA_019650415.1 Pipa parva | reverse complement strand
TTAAACTCGTTGCCGGTCCGTCGAACCAAAAAGTTTGAGAAGCACTGCATTAAAACACAAGTAGTTACACTAGTGGATGTAGCCAGACTGCTATTTTCCTTTATTATATTTAGAAATGGTCCCTAGGGCACTTGTTTCCCTGTTTTAAAGTGTATCACGTATGCACCAGAGCCACAGGCTGTGGAAGAAGAGCCATTTTCAAACTTTTTTCTAATTTCTAATACAGACTTTTGTTTAACTAGTTTCTAATACAGACTTTTGAATTTAAGTTGGAGCATTTGAAATTCAATACAAAGTCCAGATTTCTATTCACATTAAAGTTCAATGAGGTTCATATTAAAAGTTAGCCATGATTTAAACTTTGCACATGGGTCAGATTAAGTTTGTATCTATTCACACCTATTATGATTTAATCTAATAAGGTTTGAACCTACTTTGGTTTGGCAGTGTTGGATTTTTTTCAAATTTAAAAGAGTCTGAACAGCTCTTCTCTACTATATAGTCATTTGAATCTGAGTTAATTTCTATTACTGAACACTGAAGTCTTGTTTTGGCTGCAGACAATTCTGTAAGAGATTGTAAAGAAAACTAAGTCAGCATTTCTTTGTGTACAAACCATCTATCATTTTCCAGTGCATTGGATCAGTTAGCCATTCTGCTGGGTGACATTAATGTAAAATCATGGAGATAAAAGAGAGTCACCTTTTGTAACATATACTACTTGAAAGTAATTCATGTTTTATTTTGATCTATAATGACTTGAAATAATAGAATATAGCTAGAAAATGTTTTATTACTTCAGAAATCCAATAATAAATGCAATGGCCAAGTAGTCCTATGGGTTCAACAGCTGAATGGAAAAAAAAAACTAAATTCAATATCATTTTAAAGAATAGAAAACAGTTTTATTGGAAAAAGAAAAGAAAAGAAAAATATTTCATCTCAAGGTTATGTATATACAGTATATTGTCTGATTGCAAGCTGAAAGGTACAGCTGTAAGTTTATCTTATCAATGATTTTGCACATGTTTTTCAAGGTTTAAACAAATACCTTGATTCTTTAGAGACCCAACTGGCATGTTGAAATAACTTTATTTATAACTTTATTTATTACTGACTTAATGGAATAGTACAATGTATGAATCCTAAACTGACTAAAAGTTCTTGCTAATAGCAGACGCTCATTACATCACTTGCCCTCTCTTCATTAGAATTCACATGCTGTGCAGAAATGTTAAGAAAAACAAAATCTTCCAGGAAGTCAGATATAAAACACATTTGTATCTTCAGAGACCATAATGCTTTGTAGTCTGATACACATGACAGCATAGCTTAGACAGCAGTTGACTGTGACCTTGTAAATATTTGCCAATTAATACACTGTTCATTGTGTGCATAAACCTAAACCAATAAATTATGGTGAAAAATGCACAAAAATCACCTCAGGGCTAATTAGGTTTTATTCAGATCCCTTTTACCATTGGGCATTAGATTGATCACATGGTTATGTAGTTCCATTGGCACATGCTTCTTCACCTTTAGTATACGCAACTGCACAACGCATAACTGAGCATTGCTTTACAGAATGGGATTTTTATGTCTATTCCTATTATATTGACCTTTATTTGTTTTTATTATCTTTATATACAAAACTAGATAATGTGTGATTATTACCAATATTTTGCAGTCATATTAACACGTGTACAATTATTGGCTTACATTTTTTTTGTAATCTGCAGAACTCCTGCAATGATTGGCTGCTCTTTTGTGGTAGACAGAGCATATTTTGGAGACATTGGACTGCTAGACCCTGGCATGGAAGTGTATGGTGGAGAAAATATTGAGCTTGGCATGCGAGTAAGTAGAAAATGTCCTTGTATTGTATGATACAGCAGAAATGCCTTCAGAAGTGGGGTAAAGCAGGTGAGTCTGTACACAAGCTTTAAATAGATCTAGTCATGACCAAGAGTATCATAAATATAACTTCAGACTCCTATACTGCAAGCATAACAAATGTGGAGATAGACAATAATCAGAAGTTTCAGAGTGAATAGTAAATATCTTCTAGGTGGAAGTGAATGGTAGAAATTCTGCAGGAGGCTTGGAAGATGGGTAGGTAATAGAGGCAATGTCCTAGGGCACCACCTTGATAAACTCAAGAGGGGCACTGCAGGGAATTTTAAATCCAAAGGGTTTCAGGAAGTTGACAACAAACCCCAAAAAAGATTGACTGAAATATTTATCTCCAGTTAGTAGATTATTGTGATATAATCCAAAACACAAAGAATATAGGGACCTCTGACCTTTACCAATAGATTGTGAATCAATACAGGAAGCATGGTATACTTTTAATTTTTCCTGAGAGATATGGGAAAAGTATGTTTTTTTTTCACCTTATCACCTAGCAAATTCCCCCAGTTTCCTGTGCACAGTGGGGGTACAGTGGTTATCTTTCTCATGTTGGCTACTTGGCTTTTTTAACGGGTGGGTTGTGCAATGCTACTTTGCTTTTTTAACTAGTTTACTTTTCTCTATGCTGATCTTTGTTTCCATTGGTTTGTGTTGATTTGTTGCTTCGGTTATCCAAGGCTGGGAAATGAATAGCTGAACTGGAGAATTTTGTACTATTCTGAACTTTGCTGAACCACTTTGCTAGCACCATGTGCTTGCCGCCAGGCATTGCACTAAAGCACTTAGCACTGACTTTCAGAATGACAGCTGCTGGTGTACTTACAGTATGGTGTAAGGGTGTAAAATTCAGAATACTGGAAGCTGCTTTAATTTGGATCTTAATGCAAATTCGATGTGACTCCAGAATTTTGGATGTTTAACTTACTGGTTTCAATTACCCATTATTAAAGAATCACCAGAAAAATAACATTTTTGGCTTGGTTTAGAGATATTCATATCTTTCAATTTCTGTTTTTACTGTTGTTGGGTTGCTGTGTTGTTCTCTTCTTCTTTGATAAACTTAATAAATATGTATTATTTCATGTTCTATAAAATTAATGGTGGGTTGGTTTACCTAACAGATTAAAGATGGCTGCATCCAGCTAAATGGAAAAACAAACAAACTAATAGAAATCAGTAACTTCACTCCAAAGACTTTTACAGTAATGATGTAAAAACAACTGCCATTCCAAACCAAATAGATATTTTTTTCTCATTCTGATTTGTTTTTAAACTGTGAGATTGTTTAGGGATTTGAATGAGAATTTAGAAAGGGCTGCATTTTTTTTTTTAACATTTTCAGTCAAATGCCTTTTTTTTTTAGAGCTAGTTTTTATTTTTCTACTGGCAAAAATTTTAATAAAAGGGGCTTCCAAACTGAAAATGGAAACACCATTTTCACCAGTCATTTGAACTGATCACAATTTTAAAAAATCCGGAATTTATTTATTTTTGCTGACTAGATAAATACGCCCCAAATTTTACTGTCCCTTTTATATCTTAGGCCATAGTGAGGACTACATTCTGTATTCAGTGTACAGTAGGTTTTAGCCTCTATCCTAGCATTATAAATAAAGGAATGATTGGCTTACCGCTCATCCTACTATGTGTCATGCAGATAACACAAAAACAATTGTTTGCTTTTGTTTCTGTTAATGGAAGCTTGAAAAGAAATAATGTAGTTAAGGGTTGGGAATAATTAAGTAGTTGCGTTAGGAAAATTGTTGTTAACAGCAATAAAATAAATTGCAGTGCCAGGGGCAAAAGTATTTCTCTGAGTTTAAAGAATATTTTCCTTAAAGATTGGTGCTGCCAGCCTACACACAGAAAATAGCTTTCCTTAATCCAAAAAGCATGATAAGTAAAATTGAATTTCTTGAAAAAAAAAGAAGAACCATGCATTGGCTTTATTTTAAAGTAATTGCTCAGTAAAGGAAGATTAACTCTGTAATAATGGTATACCAAATAAAGTGTAGAACTAATACAAGTCAACATTACCAAGCTGCAAGTTTCATGAGTTTCATTCTTTTTCAGTCTATTCCAGTCAATCTGTGGATGAATTTGATTATACCTCCATCATGGTGAGCCTTAGGTCAAATGGCACCCTATGCAACAATGCCGGTGCATGCACACATTTAAATACCTGATGATGTTACTGAGCTAAGGGTTGTCTTACACTGCTGCTGTGTGTAGGGCACCTGCCCTAATACTGATATGTTTGTAGATTACACTAAACTGTTTACTGGTGCCCCAATACCTAATCAAAATGTTGTACCCTGTGCGGCTGCACAGCCCATAGGCCGGCTGATTTTCAGCCAGGTCAAGCTTTATCTTTGGGTCACATGACATCAGTACAGTGATACCAGTAAATTGGCACAAATTTAAAGGAACATTTTCTCGGTGATGGATTTAGATTTTTTTTTTTTTAGAAAAACAGTATTTCTTTTTCTGCCTGTTAACCAATTACTTTCAGGATTCACTTGCAGCCTATCAGTGTGTCTGTCAATTGCCGCAAGGGTCTCCCTATTTAATCCTGCAACTTAGGCCTGTGAGCTGTTTCTCTACATGACAGCTATTTCATAGTAGGGAGGTCAATACTGACACCTGACCTCCTTCCTTAGATGAGGAGGACAGAGGGCAAAAAAATGGAAGGGGATTAATGACTGCCTTTCTTCTTTACTTATTAGACTCCTGGTGGTGGTAGCTTAAAAAAAAAACCGCAGGACCCACTGTCACGACCATGAATAAACTGATAATATATCCTCATAGCACAGCAGGGTTTGTGTGAAGCACAGAATCTAATTAGCTCTTTTTCTCCATCCTTAAACCCATAAGAAAAATCAAAGGTTACAGCCCTTGGGTTAACTCCTCCACTTGTAATAGCTAAAAAGAGAGACGATAAAGGCAAGAACAGTAGAACTATTACACCACACTGGCACACTGGATACTTGGGGATGGGCCGAGACATTGAAACACAGATGCAAGAACAGCAGAACTGTAACACCCCAAAGACAACATGCCAGAATCAAAAGAAGCTCAGATACCCACCACCTTATTGATAGTTTAAGTGTCCAGCCACCTCATCACGTATGGTGATGGAAGCAGATGCCAGCTCAATCAATTGTTTGCTTGTAAACACCACCATACACCAACCTAATGGTTCCCAAGTACTAACTTAATCTGCAGGTTTGACCCTAACCCCAAAGTGCTGGGATGATAGTCCTTTTTAATAATGCCCAAGCTACTTTATTGGTAAGCAGTGAAGGCAGCAAAGCAGATAATTCTTAGTTAGGATGGGTATTAGTTACATTTATCGTAGGGTCCTACCCCAGGTTAAGTTGAATATTGAACTCTACCTTTAAGCTTGGTATAATTTGGCTCTGAATGTGAGAATGTTAACGGAAAAAAAACACACTTCTGATTAGCATAGTCAAACCTCTAATTTTTTTTCTTGTCTTTTCCATAAAGTGACTTTGGCATTTGGGGAAAGATATGTTGTAGCTAGTTGGATTCTGTACTTTTACATATATTATTTCCAGTGCAGTGATGATAAATAGCACTGCAAAAAAATATATATATATTTGCTGGTCCATGGTTTTCTATTTTCTTGGGAGAATGTACTATACTAAATCACATTATCTAGCTCTATCAATCACTTTTGATACAAAGGTATAAATCACAGCTACACAGATTATTTTTGTAACCAAAGTATTGGAAACCGCTGGCAATGAATTGTTTCCATGGTAAACCACAAATATCAAATATTATGGTTCTATTCAATAAATCTTTGTAGCAGCACAGTCAGAAGGTGAAAATAACCTGCTGTATTCTCAGTGATTTTGTACAGGGAATAAAAGCTCTCTCCAGAGCTACATAATGTGTCTGCCTGTTTTAGGTTCAGTCAGATAGAAAAATGATTCTAAGCGCACTGCAGGCAGAGTGAATCAGCTAAGTGGTTACTGCAGGTGCTTGCACCCATGTTAAAGCAAGTTTAATTTCAATTCACGCCCTGCTCTGCCAGCCAAGATTTGAAGGCTTTCAGAAGTTCAATTAAGATGCACATTTTTTCCATTTGCGTTTAACCTGCTTGAGTTCACTGGCATGTCCTCCATTTGAGTATTCATTTCCAGTGTTAAATCTTAAAAGGAGTGCCAATTCATAAGAGCAAAAATGTTTAACAAGGCATATTGTATAAAGGCTTGGCAGATAAATGCCTTATAAGGCAATAGCTTGCTGTGTGTTTCTTTGCTGAAATCATCACTGTGCATTTAAAGAAAAAAGCTTTATGTGGGTTCTTTATTGTCTTGCTCTCTTGCTTCTTCCATATATATATATATATGGAAGAAGCATATACCCACAGCATGTGCTCAGCCATCTCAGGAAAGTAGGTCCCGCTTACTGTTATTGGAGTAGTGTCTGTACCTCTTTAAATAATGGGCACCAGAGATTCTTTGCACACAACAGGAACTGTTTATTTACACATGTACATACATAGAGCTTCATACATCACATTGCACATGATATACATTCAGGCCCTCATTCACCATAGTGCGAAGTGAGCCGCGAAGCATTCGGCTCACTTTACACATGGTGTTATGCGCATGCTGATGTCCTGCATGCAGACATCAGCTTGCGCATTAAAGGGATTCCCCTCCCAGCGAAGAGACTCGAGTGCTCTCGCCGGGGGGCAATCCCTTTAATGCGCATGCTGTTGTCCGCGTGCAGGACATCAGCATGCGCATAACACCATGTGCAAAGTGAGCCGAACACTTTGCGGCTCACTTCGCACTATGGTGAATTAGGGCCTCAGTATATAGTTACCCCCTCTGATGCGCAATAGGATGGGACTATAGATCAGTGGCGGATGCTGGTCTTTCAAGGAGGGGAAGCTCACTTTGTCGTACCAGGACAGCTGAAAAGACCTGTTACTTTTCACCACCTTTTGCACCAAATGAATCTGAGGGGTTGATCTGCCCTGCTGTTTAACTCAAAATTTTTCTTCATAGGGAAGACTATCAAATGGCTTTACCAAAATACTGTCCACAACATTCACACTGTCTGATATTATGTGCAGCTTGTTACTCAGAACAAAAAAAAAAGTTGTTGTAAATCAGAATGAAAGATTGCTGATTTGCTTATTTCACTGTCAATCAAAAAAGGATTCATCCTCAGACAGATCATCTAATCAGCATGCAGAAGCTGAGCTTCCAGGCCAGCCCACTTCCCCATAGACTCCCAGAGAAGCTGAGAGTCCAATGGGAGGGACAAAGCCCAGCATTTATCCAATTACTCATCTTGTTTCAATCAGCATGCAGAAGCTGAGCTTCCAGGCCAGCCCACTGCCACATAGACCCTCAGTGAAGCTGAGCGTCCATTGGGAGGGACAAAGCTCAGCAGTTATCCAATGACTCATCTTGTTTCACTGCACTTTTGCTTTGCTATTGAACTCTGTGGAAGCTCAGCGTCTACACTGTTTAAAGTACTGTAAAGCTGCAGGAATGGGTGAGAGGAAATGACATGAACATATTTTACTGTTGTATAACAGTTGACTTTACTGTTGTATATATTTGATCACTTATTTCTTTTGTCATTTTAGGGGAAGCTGAGCTTCCCTTGCACTCTTAGAGCAACTGTCCCTGATATATATATATATATATAATAAGTATATTCTTTTTCTATACCCACTATTCACTTCATGTATTGGAGTGGTTTGGTTAGTAACACAATCACAATTTAAAAGGCAAGTATAGTCAGATTGCATCTTTACATATGCAGTACTATACCTTAGTGAGAAGTGTTTCTCCCCAGTAGTTGTTTCATGTGATGCAGAATGATTGAGTAGGCAGCACTGATAAACTCCTGCACCAGGAAATGTATGTGAGATGTGTACCGGCCAGTTTTCCTCTCCCCCAGACATTTTTGCCCTACTTACTACATGTGCGCAAGTCAGCTTTCCTTTGTAATCTCCTGCATTCCAACATAATTTTTGCAGCCAAAAGGTTAGCACACTGCTTAACCAATAGCAGTCAGGCAGCTTTTTCTTCTCGTGTTGCCTGACTTGCAGAACAGAAAGAGGAGGGGGAGCAGGGGGAGGAAAATGTCAACTCTCAGGAAAACTAATTAAGAGAAGTAAACTGCAAGTATTATTTCTTCCCTAAACTTTTTTTTAACTATTTGTGAAAGCAATTGGCTTAGTATAAAGGAGTTTTATATGTATGTGAGCAGTCATATCAGCACTATAGTGCCGCTTTAACCCATAAAGCTCTAAGTTAATAACTAGTACCAGTTAACATTAACATTCTTGTTATAAAGTGATAAGTCTAGACATTTTGAGGTTGTTTTTTTTTCACAGCCAACTTCCTGAAGCTGAAATTGAACTTGAAGCAGAGGTACTGGGGCAGGAAAAGTAGAAATATAACTATGCACAGGCTCTGCAGCACTTAAAGGGAAATTTATAAAGATCATTTTGATCTTTTTGATTCCTTTTGATGTTTCTCAAAAGCATGCTAATTTTCAATTAGCTGGACAATTTATTTACATAGGACTGAAAAATTGCTATTAAAAAAGACTGATATAGATAAACATCGATCCGTCAATATTTGTACACTTTACAGTATTTCAGTGCAGTCCCCCTTCCATTGCAGATCGATTATTTTCCAAAGCAAACAATAGTCCCACTGTGGCAAAATGGCCAGAATAATAGGATTTCACCAGCCTAAAGAATGATATGGAACAGCTTTATAAATTGTCAAGATGCTAAACCTTATATATTGGTGATATTTCACCAACTTTTACAGGTCAAAAAACTTTTTTCCTTTTAATAAATATCCCAATAATTAAAGTAGATGCTCATTGATTTTGGCTATACTTATCTTTTAAGTGATTTAGTGTTAGGTGAAACAGTATACTCACACTATTTATTCAGCACACATTTCATGCGAAATAGTATTCTACAGTATATATTTTTTTTAACCTTACTCACTGTTTATAAATGTCATTATGTGATGTTTGTTGCAAAATTAACATACCCATCTTCTTGAGGATGCTAGGAAAGCTAGGGGCTGTAACACCTGAAATATCAACATTTAACTGTGAATGTCCTAAATATTTATGCCAGGGCCTCAATTTTTAGCTGAACTGCAAAAACAGGATTTATTGTCTCTTATGGGATACACCACACTGCCAACTAAAGACAATAATGTAACTAATTACAAGTAGATCAACTACAAAGTAGCCAATCTTGCCCTGATCTAAGGCCAGGTCCATAGTAGCATTTTCACTCCTGGTGACTTTTCAGAGAACATTCTCAGAAAAGTTTGAGACATTGAGAACAACGCTGGCCATGGTAATTGATAAAAATGTGAGTGTACTGCCACACTTGTATAACATGTTGCAATTAAAATGCCATAATACTACAGCTTGTTGAATGTAGCATTTCATGCAAAAAAGCAATTTTATAAGCAAGAATTTCTGAGAAAACTAGCAGAAAAGTCATCATGCATGAAATGCTAGTGTAAAACTGCCTAATAGAAGTTCTGTATATTTCTGCTTTAGCATTTGGTGGTTGAGAGTGTTGAAGCAGCAGTTGATTTATAGATGAATTAGGTGAATTACAATATAGGTGAATTACAATGAACCAGATTTTAATATTTTTGCAGTGCAAACACTCCAGTGAAATGCTAAGGACACTGGCAAATCAATCTACATAATTTATATGTGTGGATTGTAGAATTGCTCTGCAAATTTATGCTTATGAAAAGTATGATATATGTTAAATATTGTCTAGTTCACTTCTTCTTCTGTCCAAGGTCAGCTAAAGCTTTACTTGGAGCTGGTAAAATGTCAAGGTTTTTCTGAACATTGAACTGTCACGTCTTGATTACTGAAAGATCTTAGGAATAAATTATACTTGACAGGTCTTACAGATAAAGTGGCCCATTGAATCCAAAAGGCAAATGTTAAAGAAGGACATTTAGGAGAAAAAAAAATAAAAACCTTTGCCAAAAGATATTTCAGTGGAATGAGATTTGAATTTTGATACAGTTGCTCCCAAGTGATGGATGGCCAAATAGACTCCCTTTGTTCTATTAAGAGAGTGTGCCAAGCATGGCCTGATTCCCCTTGCAAAGCTATTGATTGATTGGGAGCTGCAGTTGTTTGGCTGGTAATGAATCATGAAATGATTAAGACACCATTGGCTTTCTTAGTACGCAGAGCAGTGAACATATGATTACTCCTTCTCACTTTGAAGAATGTTTGTTTTCTAAAGCAAAGCAGTTGAAGTTCCTTTACATTCATTCTCAAACAGAAATTGAATTATGAGCAGAAAATGGCTAAATGCTTTATTGGCATAAAAATCCATTTTCCATCAGAACTACTAGGAATCTAAAGTATTCATTTACAATGCTATTGATAAAACCAATTTAATAAGTTGTATCCAACTTTTAACTACATTCTTCTATTTTAATTATTATAACACAAGGTCTGGCTGGATGTAGCCTTTTGTTTGTGTAAGTGTAATGAATGACCCTTGTTAAGGTCCCATCCCTTGTTAAATAATCTTTTCTTTGTTGCACATAGTTATATTCTTGTGCCATGTGGAAGGTTCCCCTGAGACATGGGGCATTTTGATCTTCATTACTAATGCACCACTTAGTGTTTATGTATATTTTAGTTTCACTTTTGAAGCACACAAGATGAAGTGAGCTTAGGTGCTGCAAGATGCGAGCAGTTACAATTTCCAGATTGCATTGTATTAGAGAGACTGTTGATTAAACAGTGTAGGTAAGATTTAAAGTAGGAGGACTCTGGTGGGTGCAGGGTAAGCTAGTGAATTGTTTGCAGAATGCGCATACACCAGCAAGGAGAAGTAGAAGGCTATTGCCCAGGTCCAGCTTCAGTAAAGTTAATTACATAGCATGGTTAGAAAACACATGCCCATCAAGTTTATCCCATAATATATATATATATATATATATATATATATAAATAAAAGTAATTAACCCTTAGTTTACCCTGGTTGATCCAAAGTAAGTAAAGAAAAAAATGTAAAGATTTGGCTAAATTTGCTTTAACATAAAAAAAAATTCCTTCCTCACATCAAGGTGTGACTAGACTGTATCAACATGCTTATTAATCAAAATAACCCCTGGTTTGTCATTTTACTATCCAAACGTTTTGTAAGCACTCTTGAGATTTTGGGCATTATGTATGAAAGGCTGAATCGTTGCATATATCTCTAAATTTGCATTTGTTTGCCACTTCCTCATATTTGGTTATTCAGAAAACTCTGATGTGGTGAATATGGGTCTAATTTTGGCAACTACTATAGTCGTGATCTTACGGAGCACTTCGTATAATTTTACATGTGTGTACACAATTACTTCGACTATTCATCAAACAATGGAGTCCATCAAAGGAGTAGGTGTGCTGCTCTGAATTCACCCATTTGACTTTGCCACATCAGAGTAGTGAATTGGGGGGTTGATGGCGTAAGGTGACTGTTCATTGAAAAGTGGCAATGGCAACTGTGACTAAGTGACAACATGAACTAGGGACAAGGTGACATAGAAATAGATGTATAAATCACTTAAAATTACTGGGACATGGTGAGGATGTTGTCACTGCACTTCACTGGGAGTCATTTCGCATGACTATGTATCCCACTACTGTCTGACCGACCACACCAAACAATGAATCCGACAGAATTCATTGCTGTCTGCTTTTTTGGCAAGTCTATGCATAGTGAGGCATATTCGGACTTTAGTCAATAAGACTCTTTGTTAGAACCATTTGTTTGGAAAGTCTATTCTACAATAGCCCTAAAGCTGAATTCACACTGGCTGATTTTCAGCTGAGTTTTTAAATTAGGCTTATTATTGTCTATGGTGCACAATACAATAGCCTGTGTAGATTATCTCACAGGAAACAACGGGTACTGTTTTTCAACTCAGCTGAAAATCAGCCAGTGTGAACCCAGCCTAACAGTGAAAATCCTTGCCATCTTTAGACTTTGAAATGATGAAACTTTTCATCATTTGTAAAAACAGCAGTCCATTCAGAGTAATAGGGCAATGTTGAAGAAGGATGACATTCCTGGATGATCTTAAGTTTCTCAAGCATTCAGTTCAGACATTCACCTTTCCCATAAAAGGTCCAGTTTACAAGGTCCCAACTTTTATCACTGTTGTTGAGATAACTAGAACTCTGCAAAGAAGAAATTCTTTAGGGTTGTTCTTTGAATTTCTTTTATCTTTTCATTTACCATGAATCCAGTCGACAGCTGATAGCATGCTTGCTCTCTATAACCAGGTGAAGTAAAATGTTAAGAAGTGCCTCATGGCAATCCCACACAGAAACTAGCTGATTAGTGGGAAGCAGAGAGGGTTCTATGGGAGCAGCATCAACCAGGATAAAACATTATAAATCAAAGGGTGCATAGACTAACTTTCTCACTGTCTTTAGTATGTTTAAATAGATCTAGAGCCCATTTTTTCCTCAATTTCCAAATACCCAGTATAAATTGGACAAAGTGGTACTAGTAAGTCTTGTAATGAATCTAGTAAGTCTTGTAATGAATCTAGTAAGTCTTGTAATGAATCTAGTAAGTTTTGTAATGAATATTGTATTCTCCATGCATTAACTAACACAAACACAAATCTACTACTCATTTATATTACTGCAGATTTCAAATTATAGCTATAATGATGGTGAGGAGAAATAGGGTCACAGTACTTCCAGAGTACACAGTACTTGCCTCAGCCTTTCCATATACAAACCCCAAAATCAGAAAAGTTGGCACGTTGTGTAAATCGTAAATAAAA
>WMED01018211.1:0-12774 GCA_019650415.1 Pipa parva | reverse complement strand
AACAAATTCAGAAAATCACATTGTCTGATTTTGTAAGAATTTATTTGCAAATTATGGTGGCTGACACGTGTCATGGCGCCATTCCTGCCGTGCTCTCAGTAGGAGAGTTACCCTGCCTCTGCATTTTTCTCAAAGTGACACACAACCCAAGTTATGCTCAGTTTGTTGATGAATTTTGACACAGCCAGCTAAAAAGGTTGCCCATCACTGTACTAGAGTGTACACATAAAAACAAGGGTCTTGTCCAGGAGCCTCTCCCTCACACTGAGAGTTGCACTACTTACACAGGTGACAAGCCCAGTAATACCTTTGTGTCAGGGCGCTTTTTCTGGGCTATCTCAGTGATCCACAGCCATTTGTGAGAGGATTTTATTGTAGCGCTGACGTTCTGTTGAATTGGTATAGACACACCATCTGCTGCTCAGGCAGGGCAGAGCGGGCACCAGCCCACAGAACACTGTTCTGTGTGTGGCTCTCACAGAGATGCACAGGCTGCGGAGTGACTCACACCAGTATGATTGCTTTTTATCCAGTCAGAGAGATTCGGATGTTCACTATTACTTAAATGTATTAGTTTAGTCCATTTTAAGACACAGTTATGTCCTCAGCAAATTAAGGCTCATGCATACATCGACCAGGAAGTACACAGAAGAGATATATAGTGCTAAACCAGAGGTACAATTATTTGTTTTGGACACATACAACACTAAGTACATTACTGACACCTTTACTTATACATTTACAACACACAGTACTATTTTTTTTAATCTGTCTGGACTTCTCCATTAAAGGAGCACTATAGGCCCATTAAGCCTAGGGGTGGTTAGGAAAGGGCAGGTTCTCACCGATCAGACTCTTAGGCTCCAGTGCTGTCTTTTCATCTTGGCAACCACTAAGGTCTTCCTTACTTCCAGTTCCTCTATGTTTTGCCGAAAAAGGAGCAAGCATAGTCTGATTGGCAAGTACCTCCCCCTTCCCAATTACCCCTAGACTTAACTAGCCTATTGTGCACCTTTAAAGAAGAGCTAATGTACTCTAACCATAACTTATATGTTGAAAGTACAGGGTCTGGCAGCCTAAACCATTATATTTTGAAGCAGCAAATTAGTATCTTTGGGCTATACTGCTACCTGATAAAACTGCTGGTAATAGTATCTCATGACTACCAGGTCTGATCCCCATTAATATGCTAATGACTCATGACACATTTCCACACATCATTTGACTGGCTGGGGAATGTCATGTGGTACATTAAACTGAATATCAATTAAGCATACACTCAGTACTGGTTTCCAAATATGCCCGGTAAAAAGTCAATGCCCATGACAACAGTTTTCTCAGCAGGGAGTGGAGATGAAAAGGCTGGCATGTACTTGGGGAATAATGTATGCAGAAGAAGCAGAAATAATCAAATAGGTGGCATGAAGGGAAATATTGTTGCTTTATTGTGTTATTGGCTTGTAGGTTAAAATGATACAAATTCCAATTCCTTGCAGCACTCTCAGCCTTTAAAAGGCTATTAATTACCAACATGTGCATTTTAGGATTCCTGGGTGCTGTGGCTAGCACCACAATCTTAGGACCAATACAAGAACAACAGGACCGCATTCAACTTAGGTGGGAAAATCACCACATAGGAAAAAGTCTTATAACAAATGCAGTAATTCTCCCACTTAAAGGAGAAATAAAGCAAGAAATGAAAATGACACAGTTTAAAGAGTGCCAGGTACAAGTTACAAAGTGGTCTTTGGCCTCAGGAATAGAGCAAGCACTTGTAAGCATGAAGGGTTGGTTAATAGCACTATGTGTACTGCTCTAACAGTGCTTAGTCTCCACCCACTAAGAGCAATCAGCGGTCCAAATGAACGTCTGCGTATGCGCAGTGATCACTTACAAGATCAAAGGTCCTACTACATCAGACTGAGCGCGATGAAGCAGATTTTAATTTGGACCACTGATTGCTCTTAGTGGGATGCCAATGATCACTATGTAACTTTTACCAGGCATTGTTTAAACTGTATCATTTTCATTTCTTGCTTTAGTTCTTTTTTAAGTAAAGTGTGGCCCTGTTGTTCTTCATATAAGTATGTTAAATGAGCAAATGATATTTATTAGGAGATTTCAGATCTTCTTCAAATGGAAACCTTCTGGTGGCTCAAGAACATTGAATAATACCAATGTAAGGCCTTGGACAAGAGCGTGTTGTACATGTTTTTCAGTGTTTGGTGCCTATGTAGTACCTGCTTTACAATGTGCCACTTGATAAAACACTCATAGGTGGTTTATCACTAACATAAATACCCTTGGTCACATTTTTGTATTATACAATGCAAATTAATGGAGCAGCCATTTGTCTGATATCTTACAGAAAAAGTACATGCTTTAGTTTTTAAAGCCTAGTGTTTATTTATACTTGCAATGGAAACTGTATTTCTATGGTTCAAAACAGTATTTATATTTTTACATAATAGAATGAATGATGCCCTAATGGGGTATTATTTAATAAAAAGGGGGGGGGGAAACAGAAAGAATGTCAATATGCAAAGCAGAAAAAAGAAGAGGCTTTTACTCTTTTAGAATTACATATTTTTCCCAGCACTTATGCACTGCACATGTTTTGCAGAACAAAAAAAGGTAATTTAATGTTAGAGAATGACACTTTTAACAGTACTTGTTATGTCAGATTGACACTAATATCCAAGAGGGGAGAAAATTAAAAATATATATACTTTGACATGGATTAACAATTACCTGTATGCGTTTCCTTATTCTTTGGTACATCATTCTTTTTCCATGGTTTACTCCATCCTTGCTGCATAGATGATTTAACTGCATGGTCCTGAGCCTGAGACTGGTGTTTCCTTCCAAAATGTTTGTCCCCATCAGATGCCCAATGGTGATCACGATGCTTTGGCTCTTGGTATGTGTTAGAAGGCTCTTTTGCTCTATCTGTTTTCTTTTCTTTAGTTACAAAGGCAGGAGCTGGATTTTTGTCATGTCGCGAAGTTTTGTTGCCCTGCAGTTCATTTGACTTAGCTAACTTCCCCTCCTCTAAAGGCTTGTTCCAGTCCAAAGATTCATGACCATTCCTCTTTGAAGAGAAATGATGTCTTTGTTTTTCTTCACATCCTATTGCACCATCATATCTCCCAAGTCTTGTTTTAAATAGCTCTTCCTTGGATGATGTAGTTTTCCCTCCATCCCTAGGTGGGATGTTTTCAAACATTTCTTCTGCCTTTTGCTTTGGAACAAACCGTTTTTCTCGATCATGTGTGTGTCTTATTCTATCCCTAGGGCCCCTGAGAGAGCCTCCAGAAACATGTGTCAATCTTTTAGGCTTGGCTCCTCTACTGTCAGCACTTCCAACCTCTTTTTCACTTTCAGATGAACATAAATCATTTGGTTCTCTTGTTCTTATGCGCCAGTCACCAAGTGGTGTTGCCCCACAAAAGGCAGACCTAGTAGATGTGTCAGATAAAGGCTGTCGTGGGTGGTTTCTATTATGTGACCTTTCACTTCTAGATCTTTGCCATCTCTGGTTCTGAAAACTGTGGTTCTTCACAGATTTGTTTGCATTGGTGGTCTCTAGAGACCCCTGTTGACTTCTTTCAGTTTTGCTGGAGCTGTTGTATGTATGTATTTTTTGCACAGGGCTATCATGGTTGCGCTCTCTAGGCGGCTGGTTTTGGTAAGAAGTGGGTAGATTGTTTTGTCTGTCCCAATTTCTGCTATTTTCTGATCTTCCATGACTTCTCCAATGTGAGCTGTTATTTTGTCTTTCTCTCGGAATAAAATCAGCTGCATCAGGATTGTATTTTGCTGAACCTAATAGAAGAAAGAAAAAATATGTTTAAGATTATCTCATTTTTATTTTAGGCTGAAATTGACTTTGATAGGCAGGAACATTTATGTGCTGAAACGTGACTTTTCCCATATGTCTGCCCCTTTTTAATTCAAAAAGTAACTAGACAGAATGTTCTACACTGAAACCATATTGGTAACAACAGAATGATGTGCTCCTGTTTTGCCTTTGTAATTATCAACTTAAAATAATCTAAGTAAAACATACATTTTTAAATCTTAAAACAGATAAAAATAAAACAGCTTTTGTATCTTCATATAATCTCTTAAAAATACTTTAATAATTACAAAATAATGACATGCACTTTTCTATTGTTTATAATCCATCTAAAACAAACAATTTGTTTGCATTGAAAAGGGATACTTTGTAACCCATTGGATGCCCAAAAAAATTCCCTTTAGACCAGAACCATAATCCACTGCAGCAGTCCTAATGTGTCATCAGTCATATATATGGTGCATATGCAGTCTGCAGCATGCATTTAAGATCACTACAAATCAGGCATGTGGATTCCATATTTGCATGGTTTAAATTGAATGGCAACATTGCCAGAGGTGAGAGACATTGTGCAAGCTGAGATTTTACCAGAGCTCTCTATTATGTTTTTTTTCCCCAAAATCTTTTGGTGTTGAAATGCAGATTGAAAATGGTGTAAGAATTATGCAAAACTATAAAGTTTTTGATAGCTGCATTTATTTGACTTACTGTGTAACCAGAAAGCCATGCCCAACTTTAGCCAGGGATAGCAAATGCTGCCTTGTTTAAACCTCTTCCCTTAGGCATAGCTACCTCCAACCCCCCACTCAACATATTCTTGAACCCCTTAGAATATCTCCATGTATCATCTTGCAATCTAACATTATCAATAACTTATCATGGCCATGTGATGCTATCAACCAAAATAACTTTTCATTGCCATAGAAAAAAATACGGAGTATAGTATAGTTTCGAAGAACATGACATTAAAGTCTGGAGAAACCTTGAAAAGAAATAACGCATTAGGTATATGGCCCACCTGCTGACAGATTTTATTTTTTGCAAGGGTACCGTTCCTCTTAATTTCCTATTTGATAGTATCAGTAACTGCAGCAACCAGAGAAAACAACATAGAATATAAAGGAATTAATGAATAAAAACATAAAACAAAAAGACAAATAGCAAAACTGTCAGTTTGCCACTATCTCTTATTTGATAATTTCAATGTTAAGATTGTGGGAGTAAACCAGAGTGCCCGGAGAAAACTCACGAAAGTGTGGGGTGAACATATAAACAACAGATGAAGTCCAGAGGAACCTACACAGATTTGGGGAGAACATACAAACTCCATGCAGATGAAATCCAGGATAGAATTGAACCCAGAACCCAGCACTGCAAGGCAGCAGTGCTAACCACTGAGTCACCACACTGCCCAATCACTAACTCCATGTTTTTGTCTCATGTCTGGCCACTAACAATTTAATTTTGCATTATTTTTATCAACAAACAAAAGTATCCACAAACATTTAATTTCAACGATGTACAAATTTTTCCTGATATTTATTAAAAAACACTGTAGTAAACTTGTCATTGTTGCCCTGATCTTACTGATGGTATTTACTGAACCTGATGAAGAAAAAAAAAAAAAAAACAACAACCTTTGACCTGACCATTACTTGAAATATGTTGTTGTCTGCATACTGCTCATACAGCCTTATTTCTATAATAACTAATATTTTTTAAAAGCAAAAACTCTTTTCACAGCATTACCTCCAAGAGGAATAAAAAAATACTGAACAGCATTACACTTACTAATCTGAATTTTAAAAAAAAATCTATTTTTTTTTTTTTTGTTTACACTTAGGAGCAAAACGAATAGTGGGGCTTTACCCTTACTATCCTACTGTATGCACTATTAGGAAAGTCTCACAATGGGTGTCATTTTCTAGGTCAGCTATCATGGGGTCAGCCATCAGTTAGGCCAGAGTTGACTGGGACTCAGGGATAAGGACCAGAAAATCCAAGACACTTGAGGAGAATGAAACTGTCTAAATCAGGGGTTTCAAACTCAGTTGACCCGGGGGCCACTGAAGGGAGAGTCTGGGTGAGGCAGGGCTGCATCAGGTTTTCCACAAGAAAACAACAGATTAAAAACAATACATGGCCCTGCGGGGCAATCAGAGGCTTTGTGGGGCAATATGCAGCTCTGCTGGGTGATTTGCATCTGCTGGGGAAATCAGCACCTTTGTGGGGAAATACGTGGGTCAGCGGGGCAATGTACGGCTCTGCAGGGCAATGTGCAGGTCAGCGGGGCAAGGTGCGGGTCAGCGGGGCAATATGAGGCTCTGTGGGCTACTGGCCCATCTGTGATTTTTTTAAAATTATAATTGGGGGTAAATGTTATGGCTGGGGGGACAAGCTGGGGACACTGGGGTGTGTGGGAGTATTGTGGGGGGTGTGGGGCAATTGTGGTTTAATTTACTATTTATCATTGGTGGCCGTGGGTGGGTTGGGTGGGGGACTCTTACTTACCCCCCTGGCAGAGATCGGCAGCTGTGCTGTTGCTGCCGCTAGCATTAAGGAGGAGAAGGAACCCGGAAGTGCTGATCACATGCGCTCCCGGGTTCCTATTGGCTCCTGTGACCCAATCGGTCACAGAAGCCATCCTCTTTGCATGGAGAGAGTCAGCTATGACTCCATCTGTGTTGGATCCAGCGCTCCACCGGCGGAAAAAAAAGCCTGGTGGAGCACAGGACCGGGGGCCACAAACTAGCGTCTCAAGGAATGCATTTGGCCCGCGGGCCGCGAGTTTGAGACCACTGGTCTAAATAGTTTCATTAGATAAACCAGGTTTCTTAAGTTCAGTTGTAAAATGAAATCTTGTTTTGCATTGATAATTGGTACTACATACCTAACTGCATGTTTAATGTTTCACAAATGGTTCCCATTAAGAAGTCTCTCAGTTACTATTTGAATCGGTTCTTCAGCACTAACTGAACACAGCAACAGAATGCTTTCAGTATAGGCATAATTAAAACTACAATAATAAATGATTTGAAAACTATTATGATTTAAAGAGTACTTTGCAATTTATGCATCACTTAAGAGTTTTAAAATGGTAAAATTATTTTTTCAGTTTGGTACAAAATAATTTCAACTTTTGCTTTCATAAAAGTAAATTATTGAATTTGAAACCATTAATGGATGATTTCCAGCCAAGGAAATGTGGTGATGTATATTATTTCAAGTAGAACTTTAACACCATCTGGATTCTTAATAAACAAAAACATAATTTCCCTTCTACAGTTGTGATGTGGAAATTATGTTTTAGAATTATCACTTAAAGCAATGATCGTAGGAGGATGCAAAGCTTTTGATTTCAGAAATCTTTACGAAACACAAATCAGGTTTTACAATAAACATTGCCCATATTAAATAGTTACATTATACAGAGAAAGAAAGCAGAATAAAACATGTTAAAGGGTATGTTAACCTTGTCTATAAAGAAAGCCCCATTTACCTATTGTCAAGCAATATAGAGATTAAAAAACTTCTGACTCGCTTCTTAACTCAGCAGAGCTCAATATCCCCCTGTAATTGCTCTCTGCCTCTCAATCAGTTTCCTGCTGTGTAGCCACGCCCCCTTTTTTCCATGCCTTCCTCTCTCTACAGCTGACCACAGAGTGGGCTGAACAGCTTTGATCTGCGCATGCTCAGAGTTAGGAACAGGCTTTTCAGATAAGGAGAAGGGAAAGGGATTCCACACAAGAACCTGCTCTCTGAATAGTGAGTGATGTCACTCGGGAGAGGTGCTTATCTGCACTATACAGAGAAAGTCTCTACACAGAACGGCTGTAGGAGCAGGGCTGTTTAAACAAGAGGCAAGTACTACTGATTCCAAAATTGTTTTTACATTTTAATGTTTAGGTTGGCTTTCTATATGTATACATGTCAAATATAAATAATGTTTTAGTCAAACTTTTAATACCCTTTAAGCAGGGCATTACTTTCCAACTTAACTGTTCTACCTTTGTAGACAATTGTGAATATTTTATACTAGCCATGAAAAAGCAAGCCAGCAAAAGAGGACTATAAAGCCTGAGATATACCTGTACAGTACAGTACACTGTTACTGTTTATAATAAGTCAAAAACAAGAATCTAACTATATTATTTAAAAATGAACTTGCCAAGTTCATTTGTTTTTTTCCATGTCTATATGGTCAAAGTGACTGATTACATCAAAAACCCAAATGACAACAGATAATATCTATATAATAAATAATAAAAACTGGCCAAATATGGTCCAATTTGACATAAAATTAGGCTAAGATTCATACATGACAGATATTTAAACACTTTTGTATGTAGGAAAGACCACATTCAAAATAACAGATGTTAAAATGATTCAACATGCTGAAAATCCATTTCAACAGGCCAAAGATTCACACTAATGTTTATCTAATAGCCAGTGAATTGCTGTAAAAACTGTAGTTTATGCAATGATTATCAGAATGTTTAAAGGTTTTGAATCCAAGGGACTATTCATCAAAGTGTGAATTTGACAGCCATAGTGAACTGGCATCACTTCATGTCACTTTGCTCATACAAATGCATATTTGCTACTCCTTATTCTCTAAACAGCAGATTCCTTTGGCAAAGAAGCAAGCAGCATTGAACACTATTTGACATAGCTGAACAACAGTAAATTCAGCAAAGCAAACTGCTGTAATTTTCCCATAATTCTTATGGATCTCTTTAAAGGAGAAAATGTCACTTTAACTAGGTTTCTTATATTAATGACAAAATACAATTAATAGGCAGGACTGATTATAAGGAAGATCATACAACAGTATTCAAATCACCTACCGGTACATTAAAACATATTTTTACATCCCTTTCAATGCAAGTTTGCAACGTTATTCCTAGTTCCTGTTGCTCTATGGCCGCAATATTTTCTTTTCAATGTATAGTCACCTTACACTAAATGGAAGCCTTGAAATCAGCTCCCTACATTGTCACTTTGAGTTGCGGAAGTCAAATCAGCAAATTCAGAGCAGTTTGCCTTGGCGATTCACCATTTCAACATAGTCCGATGCTTTGGTAATTAGGTGAATTGCACATGCATGACCATCGTGTTGAATTGGTCACAAATTTGGCACATTGCAGAAAGTAACATAATTTGATGAATACGTGGAATTGTAGAACTGTCTATTGGATGTGGATTTGGATCTTTACACACCTGTTTGCACCTTTAAAAATAACCTCCCCCAAATGTGTATGGCTTAACCCAGGTATATTGCTCATGTTAGAGCAACTAGTTTGCCAGGACTGAAAAAGTTATATAGTAGTACACATCAACATAATGTTATCACAATATCAGATCCCACAAGCTATAATAAAATGTAAAATGCTGTGGAAGATGTTGAGCTATATAAATATACACAATAAATACTACATTCTCTTACATATTGTGTATTTTCCAAGATCTAATTACTTATCACACAAAGAGAGCAAATGGTCCTTCAGACTGTTACATTGTGTACATTTTAAATACAAGCAGTCAGATTATTGGCAACTGCATGAAAATGTGTAATGTACACAAGGTCATAGCCTGAAAAGTTTTGCAGCAAAATAAACTGTGACTGTGGTCCACAACAGAAACACCTACAAGTGTGACAAAAGCATAAGCAGCATCATATTAAACTCTGATTTTCTGCATTTACAAGTACTTGCATGACATCCATTTCACTGACTAACTCTGACTAGCAGCCTGAAATTTCAACATTTTAGCCATGTCTCCCCCTACCCCCCTTGAAAGATAGTGTGCTGGGCATTGGTACATACAGAGCATGCAACAACTGATACAGCCAGGGCTGTGGAGTCGGTAAGCCAAAGCCCTGACTCCGACTCCTCAATTTCCCCTAATTCCAACTCAGACTCCCTCATACATGCTGCATGTTTAAGAGATAACTTAATTTAAGCTAAATTAGAACACAAAAAACTTTAATACATTGCAAATATGCAAAACGCTGCAGTAAGTGGGGGAAAAAAAAACAGTTTTCAACAAAAATGTTGAAAGCTAATTTTTCTAGTGAGCAAAACTTCTTTAATCCTGTTTTCTCTAGCAGATCTGTGATGAATGCAGCCATTCCTTCCAGTGCCTTTTCCTCTGATCTGTAGCAAGGATCTTCACTACTGAGCATGTACATAAAGTGCAGCACACATTCATTTCAATTAAGAGCCTAGATCCTTATATAAGGAATAGAACAGACCTTTACAGGACATTTAATTATTTTCCCAAATTCTTATGAAAATATATTCAGCATATACTGCAATGAACTAACTCTACCAATTTATTATATATTTTGGGAGTCTGAGTCGGCCCATTTTATAATGACTTCGACTCCACCAAGTTGGGCCCCGACTCCACAGCCCTGGATACAGCACTGTTTAGCATGATGATGTGCTCTTATCCTATGGGGACTGAATCTTAACTATGCATAGATTAAAAGACAATGAAACTTCTACCAGTAAATCACAGAATTTATATGACATTTAGGAAGAAAGGCTTAGGTCTTTCAAGATGGTGGCCAGGAACTAATAATGCTTCTGGTACTTTAATGTGGTGGGTCAGGAGAACCATAGCTATTTATACCATTTTTATATAGTGGTTCAGGCTGCAGTTATAGGCCACTGCAGTGAGGAGTTTTGGGGTTAATGGGGAACTATAGTCAAATTATATCTTTATATATGCAGTACTATACCTTAGTGAGAAGCATTTCTCCCCAGCAATTGTTTCATGTGATGCAGAATGATGGAGTAGGCAGCACTGATAAACTCCCACACCAGGAAATGTGTGTGTGACATGTACTGGCCAGTTTTCCATGAAAAGGTACCCTCCTCCAAACATTTTTGCCCTACTTACTAATTAGCATATGTGCACAAATCAGCTTTCCTTCTGTAATCTTCTGCATTCCAGCTTAATTTATGTGGCCAAAAGGTCAACACACTGCTTAACCTATAGCAGTAAGGCAGCTTTTTCTTCTCATGTTGCCTGACTTGCAGAACAGAAAGAGGAGGGGGGAGTAAAATCACAGCTCTCAGGAAAACTAATTAAGAGAAACAAACGGCAAGTATTATTTCTTCCCTAAATGTTTTTTAACTATTTGTGTCAGCAATTGGCTTAGTATAATGGAGCTTTATATGTGTGCACCTATATCAGCACTATAGTGCCCCTTTAAGGCAACGATATCCAACTCAATTACAGAGTGGGTCAAAATTAAAAACTTGGACAAAATCACTGGCCAACCCTGATATTTTTTGAAAAAATGTCTACAATTAAGTATGTTGTTCCTTCTCATCAGATAGAACGATAAACCTTTTTAAACAAATCTATCCTGTACATTTGTGAACAGATATTCTACTCTTGGACAAATGTACTTTTCTTGAAAGCTTGTTTTCCACCTTTTGTTTGGCCATCTTTTGGTTGGGATAGCCCACTGTGACTGGTAGCATGAGGTCACTAATTAATGTCAACAGAGGAGGGGCACTTGTGGGTGCTGACTGACACACCAATACACCAGCAGAGCATTCTTAGATTATTAGTATTAGTGGTGCATGCGCTGTCTACTGGCAGGCCAGATCTAAAAGACATTTGGTATTTTCTTGTGAGCCAAATATAATTACACTATGGGCCACATGTGGCCTTCGAGTCAGAGTTAGAGACCCTGGATTAAAGTTTTACATCATATTTAAGCAGTCAAGGTTACTGACAAAACTATACAACCTCTTCAAAAATGGGGAACTGGATTCACATTCAGATCAGACCTGCCCTGGCTTGCCTTATAAAACCTTACAATTTTCACACCTTCCTAATTAAAAGTCATTAAGAGGCCTACAGAAGAACAGCAAATAAGAATGATAATGCAGAACACTGTTAAATTAATTTCTAAAGACCTGGCCCTTAGTAAAGAAGAAATAATGTTCCCTTACCATAACCGATATGCTGTAAGTACAGGATCTGACAGCTTAAACTGCTAAATTATGAAGCAGCAAATCAGAATCTTTGGGCTGTAGTGCTAGAACTGTTGGTACTTGTATCTCATGTACATCTCAGTACATCTTGGATCCTCATTAATATGCTAATGAACAGAAAGCATACAGAAAGCTTCATGTTATGAAAAGTGGGAGTTTCATTTATGCAACTACTTAAATACATTTGGATAGCTGAATTTGGTAGTTATATGCAAAATTAAAGTGGGGAGGAAATTTTTCACTAAGGTTCATACTAGTGTACAACCCCTGGCAAAAATTATGGAATCACCAGTCCCTGAGGATGTTCCTTCAGTTGTTTATTGTTGTAGGAAAAAAGCAGATCACAGACATGACCAAAAACTAAAGACATTTCAAATGACAACTTTCTGGCTTTAAGAAACACTAAAAGAAATCAAGAAAAATAATAATTGTGGTAGCCAGTAACAGATTTATAAAACAAGCACAGGGAATAAATTATGAAATAACTCAATTCTGAGTTAAAAAAAGATGGAATCATGAAAAAACAAAATAACACTCCAACACATCACTAGTACTTTGTTGCACCACCTCTGGCTTTTATAACTGCTTGCAGTCTCTGAGGCATTGACTTAATGAGCGATAAACAGCATTCTTCATCAATCTGGTTCCAGCCTTCTCATATTGCTATTGCCAAATGTAAATCCCATTTCCATGAGGTGGTTTCTTACAGTTCGGTAACAGACGTTGACTACAGTTTCCTCCCATTTTTTCCTCATTTGTTTTGTTTTACATTTTCTGTTTTCAAGGCATATTGATTTAAGTTTTCTGTCTTGACTCTGTGATGTCTTCCTTGGTCTACCAGTATGCTTGCCTTTAACCACCTTCCCATGTTTGTATTGGGTCCAGGTTTTAGACACAGCT
>WMED01018210.1:0-12774 GCA_019650415.1 Pipa parva | reverse complement strand
CGGTACATGCCTACAGATGAAAATGTACAGTTATACAGATTATAATACTCCGTATACCCTTGGTACATGGCTACAGAGCACTGAGCTTCCACTCAAATATTATTGCGGCCAATTTAATGTTGGCAGAAACCTATTCGCCTCCAGCCTTTTATTATTTTTTTTCTTTTGCCCTTTGCCCCTCAGGGAGAAGGAGTTAAATTTGTTTCAGTTTAACAGAGATTGCGGGATTGGCCTGCAGGGGTTATTGTCCTCATCTTGAAACAAAGCCAGAAGAAAATATCAGTTCTCTACTTGTGTCTTGAACATGGCTCCTGGCCAGCTGCTATTCTTTGGCCACTTCTGCGTCCATGCCGAGCAATTGGACATCCAGTACAAGAGAAACTTGACTCCGAGTCATGAACCGAGCCTTGGCCCATGCAGTAAACTTGTGGGATATATGCATAGTAATATTCATCTAGTCATGTCTTGTGTCCTACCGCCACCCCCATCAGGTTTGGTGTAGGGAAAATGAATCAAGAGAAAATAGAATGAATGGAAAAAATGTCAGTTATCTCGCTGCTTTCTATGGAGCAAGCATTTTGGCTGATGTCCAACCAAAGATCATCCATGGGGTTACTGAACCAAAGCAGACAGGAGATGGTGGCAGCCAGCCAGATTCCATCATACAACAGAATAATAAGCACTCTTTATACTCTAGGGCATAATTCAGGAGGTAAAACATGCACTGGATAAGTTCTGTGTTTGCCTGTCATGTCTGACACTGTTATGACACACCATTTAGTTAATATGTAGTGGGTCTACAAGAATATCCATGTGTGAGACCCTGCACTGTCAGGGGGCGCATGACAAGATACAGAGAGCACCCCTCAGGCTGGTAAACACTGGCTGGCGCGAGTGTGTTGGCTCTGTGTAATGATAATGGCTTGCAGGTCAAAATCAGCCTGAATTAGCAGGGAAACAAATACAAGGAGTTTTTGGCAGCTGTAATACTGATTTCCACCCAAAGTATTCTTGCTGTTTAACCCTTTGTGAGTCAGGAAATAGCTTCTTTGTTAAAGGGGCCAGTACAATTATTTTCCCATAGGGTGGCAGAGTATGACTGGTATAGTAAATTATTCAGAGGGAGCGGTCCAGGGCACTGTGTGTAGAACCTGGAGCACATACACAAGGTTTTTAGGCCTAGAAACAGTACTGGTGGAAGATGCTGCATGCGTCACCATGATATACTGAGGCAGGACAAGTAAGAGTTCATGTTTGTGATTCCTTTATAAGTGGTACATTTCCCTGCTCCACTACCCTGGCCTAAGCCTTATGTAGGAGACAGCTGGACATCTAACCTAGGATAAAAGGACTGACTCAGTGTTGCAGTTGGTCTCCTAAGGACAGCTCTAAAAAACCCACTCGCCTTGGCAAGGGGCTAAAAGCCACAATCCATTTAAAGAATGCAGGGCCATCCAAGGTACTCTGGGAGCTCAGCACAGCTGCCAAATGGTGTCTTGTAGGGACATGCACCCATCTTGGATGTACAAATGTGAAGGGCTACAGTTTAGCAAGTGTACTGAAATGTAGGAAGGTGCCATATACATAGTATACAGCTGGAATTCAGCACAAATCCATGGGATTGTGTTTTCACATGAATCGTTACATTGGCAGCCAAAGAGTTATAAACTGGCTTGTCACCCTGTTTGATGCTGCAGATTACAAGGTGCACTGTGATGTTGTAGGGGATCCACACACAGCTTAGGGACAGTAGTTATTATCTCTCCTTGATATACCACATGAAAGTGTGAAACAGCCCTCCAGCCAGTTTCAGACAAGGCACCGCAAACAGACTGTGCCTTTGTAGAAAGGAGTCATTATTTTTGCACCTGACTCAGTCCTCTGCAATAACAATGGCTCTGTTCCAACTTGAAATGAAAATCCCCCTAACAATCAGCAGATTTTTTAACCCCTGGGACACACAAGGTTCTTCTGAAAAAAACAAAACAAAAAACTGCTGTTAAAAATGGTATTAAAGCACCTTGGGAAAAGTTTTATGTAATTAATTGCCACATACACAACAGAAACTCCTCTCAGTGGTGACAGGGAACCAAAGTGCAAAGGATTCTGGGAGAATAGCCAAACCTTGATATCTTTTTCTGGACTTGCAAGACCGTGATGGGGTTAAATGCTTAAATCCCTCAACATTGTGATCAGGAACAAAGCAGTAACCTTGTGTGTTATAACCTCCTGGCCAGCCCTTGTAATTGCAAACTTGGCTGCAGTATATTTTTTAATTAACATTGTTAATTAGCTGAAGAGAGCACCAGGTTTCTTGGATCGAAATACTTTAGTACCCTAGGCATTGTGGTGAGTTGGTAATTAATCCCTTTCAGGCAGTGGCTGACCTTGAGGGTTAATGTGTTTGGCAAGTTTGTCCTTGGTTGGTTGGTACATGTAATGGGTGGCGATAATGTGCATGTAGGGAGCAGAAATTCAAAGGTGGTCTAAATTTGTTGCTACTGAAGTTCACATGTAGTTATTATTGTGGTTAACTTCATTAACATGAAGGGTTCACATAACTGGTTCACTTTTAGGGATGAGGAAACCACTCGGTTTAGAGCAGTGATGCCCAACCTACGGCCTGCGACGAGATGCTATCTGACCCCTGGTCCGAAGTCCGAATTGTTGCGTATGGGTGTGAATTCATCTGCTAAAGACAGTCGCAGTCACGTCTTTATAATGAGATTATTGTCACATTTACAACTTAATAATTGAAATATTATCACAGCCGCAACTTTAAAAATTGTTGTGACTTTGAAGCAGCCTGTGACATGCATTTTGAAAATCTATATGGACCCCAGAGAGAAAAAGGTTGTGCATCACTGGTTTAGAATCAGTTTAGATCTTCATTACTCGTTCCCTCATTGGGTGGCAGTTGGCTTGAGTCCATGGGTAATGATGATGTAACACTTTACTACAACAAACAGTATATTTTATCCATCCCTTTTAAATGGCTCCTGCTTATATTATTTGTGCTTATAAGGGAATTTGTGGCATAGTCCTTTATATTGCAGATGATTGTGTTTGCACTAAGAAACCATTCATGTTTATTTCCCAGAGTCAAACACCATAACAACACTAACATATAGCTAGTGGCGCTGTTACATTGATTTCTGTGGAACAATTAGTCATGACCGGATGGTAGAAAAGTGGTACTGCAAGCGATGAAACCATTAATCAAATATCACCTGCAATAACATGTGGATGAGATAGCAGGGCAGCCAGACATCAGTGGGGTGTAGCCCCCATTCACAGACCACGTGTTTGTGCAGGTCTGACTGTAAAGCACTCCCAGATCTGTAGCATTATAATGCTCTGCTTTCAGCAGTCAGACGTCTATTGCCAAAATCCTAGATGCCATCATCACAATCTCCATCGCGCAGTGTCTATTTTAAGTAAAAGTGGCTTTGTCATCATTATATTGCTTATTAGGAAAGAGAGAGATATATTTCACCTCTGTGGAATAATAGGATATGAGGAGGAGCAGTTATTTGCTTCAGCTCCCTGACTAAACAAGAAAGAGGTTCCACCTTCCAAAGTCATTGTCCATGGACAGAGGAGTTGCATGGCTGACTGCTTCACTGGCTGTGGCCATGTGGGTAGAAGGATTTTCTGTCATTGTTAAAAACCTGACCTCAGCAATGTTGCTGTAATTTTACCCAGCATTAAGTTCTCTGTCTCTCTCCTGCATCCTGTGCACATGGTGTTATTTTTCTCTTGCTTAGCTGGACACATTTCCAGCCTCTTTTTGCAGAGCTCACCTGGATTTTATCTGACTCTCAAACAATGGCCAAACGGAAGATGGGTACAAGGGATTCTGGGAGTCTGTGGCATCAGCTAGTAATTGTAAATTCTATGGTCATGGAAGAGAGGAGTGAAGATACCCCCATTCAGCGTGATGTTTGATAAAACCCTGCTGAGCCAATCCTTTGGGGATTAAATGCCATAGCAAGGGAATAGGAAGACCTAAGGAAAATATCTAATCGCCATTGTAATACTAATAAATTAAACATGTATATGCGTGTCGAGATAGGGCAAAGACAAGAGAGTATAGGTGATACCTTTTATTGGCTAACAGAATAGATGGTAAATGCAAGCTTTCGAGGCTCCTATTATTGCCTGATGAAGAGGCCTTAGGAGCCTCGAAAGCTTGCATTTACCATCTATTCTGTTAGCCAATAAAAGGTATCACCTATACTCTACTTGTCTCTACAGACTTCCCAGCATACCCCAGTTATACAGACTACCCAGCATACCCCAGTTATACAGAAGAGAGCTAAGTAGTGTGGAAAGCTTGCATTTACCATCTATTCCGTTAGCCAATAAAAGGTATCACCTATACTCTCTTGTCTTTGCATAAATCTATGGCTAACACGGTGCACAAATCTACTGCTCGAGATAGGGTAGAGATCCAGAACGTCTTAATTGTAAATGTGACCAGCAGCAGAGCTGCGGCAAAAAAAGTGATATAGCAGAGAAAGGAGATCAAAAAATACTGTGATTGAGAAGTGCTTCAACTCACTCTGTCGCTTTAAACACACAGTAGTTACCTTGCTATGTTTCACCCCTTGCTGGTTGGAAAAGGACTCTTCCTAGTGGTGCTGATAAATGACATTACCTTTACATATGTAAATATTCTGTAGCCTACCCACCAATCAGATGCAATGAAACAAGCCTTTCTGTAATCCCCCCCTGTGAATCCCCCCTGTGCCTGACCTTATAAACCTTGGGACATCTGACACTTTCTATTGGAAGTCTTTAATATCTTGCTAAGCCATATTTTGTTGTACGGGAAGAAGGCAAGGACTTGCATTCTTTAAACGTGAAATAATAGTTTTGTCCGAAACTTAATATTTTATAGGGTCGTTAACAACAGCCTCGTGGCTCCAATTAGACCACGGTGTTGAGGCAAGTGTAAGCACTTGGCATTGCTTATGTGTTTTTTTACTGCCATCCAAAGTAAGGGAATTTATTATGCAGACCAGTAGAGACTTCCAGTTAACCCCTAGCGTACTGCAGTCTAGAATATCTCCTCAGGCATCTCAGAAAAGAGTGTGTCTGCACCCAAATTCTGGTAGATTTCTATTGATGCTCTACAGACAGTGTACTGACATACTGCATAACCGTCTGGCTTGGCAACTGCAGTGCTTCAGACAGAAAAGCACTTCAATGGGTGGTGAAAATGGCAGAATGGATCATTGGTACCCAACTGACTCCCATCGAGGATATCTACCGATGTTGCTGTCTGTCCAGAGCACACACTATCATTGCTGATGCTTACTACCCTAACCATGGACTTTTCTCCCTACTGCCATCTGGGAGACGGTACAGGTGTCTGAACTCTAGGATAAACAGACTAAGGAAGAGTTGTTTCCCTGATTCTATTATCAGACAGAACCTCTCCCTATCTGATCACTAGCCGCTATATACTTCCCCTCTAGCCCCCCCAACCAACCCCTTGGCTCTACTATTATCACTACCCATGCGATAATATACTCATCTCTGTCTATTTTTACTATTACTATCCAGATCACGCACTTTATTTGTAAAACTATTTATTTATTACTGATATTAATGACATTATTATTATTTATGAATAACACCTTGGACGTGCCTGTAATTTCGCTGATATGTAGGTGTTTTTTCCACTTATCCAGTGAAAATAAACTAATCTAATATTTAATACTAGTACTAGTATGTGTGGAAAGCTATAGTGAAAAATCACTGGTAAAACAGAGTGTAACATTGTAACGGTGCATTTATAATACAGGGTAGGGAGGAGCTACAAGGGTCACAAGGCAGGCCTGAACCTCTACTGAATCTCTGCCCCTGGTGATCGGGTATTTAAGATTATAGGGGTATTTGCTCAGCTATACAGCAGGCATACCCTCCTGCTTATAGAAACACAGGTTTGGGTTAGTGCTTACAGGACCAGTAATATAAAAAAATTAAAATGTGTTGCGTATTGTGACATCGTCAGATAAACAGTAGAATGATGCGTAGTCATGTGGATTAGTGCATATTCCATCAGTGAAGCATTGACGTCATCATCACAATGTTTCACTAACTGTATTAAGTGAATAATATATTTCTTTCTATTTCCTTATATTCCTAGTTTATAATGTCACTTTGTCACAGTCTTTATTTTCACTTTTTTAATATTATTATTATTACATTTTTATTTTGGCTTTATTTTCAGTCACCTTATGCCAAACAGAAGTCCTGCTATCAACCCCCTACTTCAACTGATCTGGGTCAGTCAAACAGGCAACGCTGACACAGTAAGTCTTGTTGAATTTGCTACATCGACGCAGTCTGACACCAATGAATAGGTAAATTATCTGCACATGCACAAGCAAAGTGTACAAAGAGATCTATAAGTCAATGACTGTTGTAGGTGTCTGAATTAGAGCCACATTTCCCACATTGCAGAGTATGACAAATAAGCGGAGTTGGAACAGTGTGGAATGGAATTGAATTCGAACTTTTAAGTGACTGTTCAAACATGAATAAGCCTCTGAATTTTAGGCACGCGGACATCAGCATGCGCATTAAAGGGATTCCCCTCCCGGCGGACATCAGCATGCGCATTAAAGGGATTCCCCTCCCGGCGGACATCAGCATGCGCATGTCAGTTGTTCCGAAGTGAGGCGAACACTACGTGCCTCACTTCGGAGCTTCATGAATTCCCCCCTTAATGTAGTAAAAGTGCTTAATAAAGCTTTAGATTTATTAAAAGGCACAATGCCTGATTACAAAAAACAATTACGTCAAACCTGAATACTTTACTCTATCATACTTTACTGTATTTAATATGGGGACCAACATCTAACCTCTAAGTCACCCTAACGTGCTGGGCGGTCTGTAACTGGACCCTGAATGTAAAATAGGCTTGAGTATCATCTGCAGGTCCACACTTGGTCCAAGCTGTTCCCATGATTAACTGGAATTGTATGTGTGAATTCTAATCGTGGTGCTTAGTGAGCTGGAGTGGAGGTTAAAGCTTTTGGGTTAAGGTGTCGTACTGTCATTGAATGAATTTGGAAACGCTTGCCACAGCACATCTACTGTAAAGATATATTCCAGATGCTTGAAATCCTATTCCACAGCTTGAGTCAGCTCTGCCGTCTTGGCTTTCAATGGGTTACCAGCTTGTGAGGCCAACGAAAATCACATTACTTAATTTATTAATGGCAAATGTGCCAAAGTGGCTAATGTTACTTTGTTTTCTCCAAGCAGCATATTCTTTCACCCTTGGCTCGTGAAAGGGTTAAAACCCTTAGACTGCTGGTTGGATCCCACATGGTGCCAGCAAGAGACATCTCAAGGCTGAAGATCTTGGAAATGAAAAAACAATATATATAAATATTATACACACACTTCTGGCTGCTACACCCTATTTTCCCCATTTGCCCATGCGAGGAGGCGTCTCGTATTATCCCCAGTGTTTGGAATGTTCTGCGGTTTAGTTGCGCATCCCGGGACCTCGGAACATTCCAGAGAGAAACACTAACCTGTATTTTAACTAGCCGCAAGGGGGAATAAATGGGTATCTTAAGAGTGAGCGGAAAATGAGATGTGACGTCATGTGAGGTGCCATCCAGCAGAGGTGGCAGAGTGTTTAATACAGTAAGGCAGTTGGAAATTTAAACAGTTATTGAAAATATAAAATACTAGGAATTGGGCCACAGTAAGAATTAAGTTAAATTCAAGTATGCAAGGGCTGCTGAGCAGTGTGCAGTGAAAAAACTTGGTAGCTGGAGGGCTGCTGAGCAGTGTGCAGTGAAATAACTTGGTAGCTGGAGGGCTGCTGAGCAATGTGCAGTGAAATAACTTGGTAGCTGGAGGGCTGCTGAGCAGTGTGCAGTGAAATAACTTGGTAGCTGGAGGGCCTCTGAGCAGTGTGCAGTGAAATAACTTGGTAGCTGGAGGGCTGCTGAGCAGTGTGCAGTAAATCAACTTGGTAGCTGGAGGGCTGCTGAGCAGTGTGCAGTAAAATAACTTGGTAGCTGGAGGGCTGCTGAGCAGTGTGCAGTAAAATAACTTGGTAGCTGGAGGGCTGCTGAGCAATGTATGAATAAATAAATGCAGCTCAGGTATGTTCACACAGGGGAGACCTTACTGCAGTGGCGGACGCTGGTCTTTCAAGGAGGGGAAGCTCACTTTGTCATACCAGGACAGCTGAAAAGACCTGTTACTTTTACCCACCTTTTGCACCAAATGAATCTGAGGAGTTGATCTGCTGTTTAACTCTAAACAAGACTATCAAATGGCTTTACCAAAATCCTGTCCACAGCATTCACACTGTCTCACATTATGTACAGCTTTCAGAACGAAAAATAAAAAGGTTGTTGCAAATCAGAATGAAAGATTGCTGATCCGCTCATTTCACTGTCAATCAAAAAGGGATTCATCCTCAGACAGATCATCCAATCAGCATGCAGAAGCTGAGCTTCCAGGCCAGCCCACTGCCCCATAGACTCCCAGAGAAGCTGAAAGTCCGATGGGAGGGACAAAGCCCAGCATTTATCTGATTACTCATCTTGTTTCAATCAGCATGCAGACTGAGCTTCCAGGCCAGCCCACTGCCCCATAGACTCCCAGAGAATCTGAAAGTCCGATGGGAGGGACAAAGCCCAGCATTTATCCAATTACTCTTCTTGTTTCACTGCACTTTTGCTTTGCTATTGAAGTTTGTGGAAGCTCAGCATCCACACTGTTTAAAGCACTGTGAATCTGCAGGAATGGGTGAGAGGAAATGACATGAACATACTTTACTGTTGTATATATTTAATCACTTATTTCTTTTGTCATTTTAGGGGAAGCTGAGCTTAACTTGCAGTCTTAGAGCAACCGCCCCAGACTTACTGATACCCATAGACTCTGATATACAGCAGGCTGGAAGGTAATGTAAGTATATAAACTGCCTCTTTTATAAAGCAAGCCCTTTTTTGTGTTATTGAGGCTTGTATATAAAGCAATCCATTTTTGTGTTATTGTGGCTTGTGTATAAAGCAAGTCATTTTTTGTGTTATTGTGGCTTGTATATAAAGCAAGTCATTTTTTGTGTTATTGTGGCTTGTATATAAAGCAATCCATTTTTGTGTTATTGTGGCTTGTGTATAAAGCAAGTCATTTTTTGTGTTATTGTGGCTTGTATATAAAGCAATCCATTTTTTGTGTTATTGGGGCTTGTGTATAAAGCAAGTCATTTTTTGTGTTATTGTGGCTTGTCTATAAAGCAAGCCATTTTTTGTGTTATTGTGGCTTGTGTATAAAGCAAGTCATTTTTTGTGTTATTGTGGCTTGTATATAAAGCAAGCCATTTTTTGTGTTATTGCGGCTTGTATATAAAGCAAGCCATTCTTTGTGTTATTGTGGCTTGTACAGTATATAAAGTAAGCCATTGTTTGTGTTATTGTGGCTTGAATATAAAGTAAGCCATTCTTTGTGTTATTGTGGCTGGTATATAAAGAAAGCCATTCTTTGTGTAATGTGTTATTGTGGGTCGTATATAAAGAAAGACATTTTTTGTGTTATTGTGGCTTGTATATGAAGTAAACCATTCTTTGTGTTATTATTGTGGTTTGTATTTGCAGACACACATGTATTGGGTTGTCAGGATAAAATCACATGCAGAATGAAAGTGGATCTGTAGATTAACATCACACAGAAAACGTAGGGAAAGGAAGTGGCAGGGGTGCCAACTGCTGGTATGTATTACAGATCGTAATGTTGTCAGTAGCACCTTGATCTGCCTGCTGGAAAATCTAAGAATTTCAATGTGTTTTGCCATTTCGAAATCCATTTAAAAAAAAGTTTTGAAATTTGAACGCTTTCAGATTTTTAAAGTATTTTGAAATGTCTAAATATTGAGAAAACCATGATGTTTCCACTCCACAAAGACATACAATGCCATTTTCTGTCTGCAGTTGGCACACAGTCTGCGAAACCATGCAGAAGGCAACCATATGCTGCACACGTGTCTTTCCCCTGCTAAGTTTGCACAATGGACAGAAGACTAGGATGCAGGACTTACTACACTACTGGTGTGAAACAATGTCATTTTTACAACAAATCTTCATTCTCTTAAAAGAAATCCTGCTTCGCCGCCATCCTCTCGCTTACCCTGTGGAATATAAAACAGAACCAAAGCGATCGGCCAATCAGAGCTCTGTTTACCAGCCGATAGCTCTGCCTCACTTCAGTAATAACCAGACAGACATCACTGGATGGATTGAATTCTTGCTAGAGCGTAATTAATTATAAGACATAAACCCCAATTAAACAGGCCTGCAGAGACTCAGAGATAATGCATGTTTGGTATTAAAAATTTGATGGTGTACATAATTTTTATAGCCGAGGCAAATGTTTTAGGTTTATCCAGCTCTGTGAAGTTAAGTGTCGTCTGGGCCTCTTATAATAAATCTAGGCTTGAGAGTGTTTTTCTTGGCATGAGAGATGTGATAGCGCACAATTACCTGAGTGTGTTATGTCATAAGGGCTGGTTTGGGAAGACTTAATGCGTGCAGGAACAGGCGATTTATTTATGGGAAATTTCTGGGTGTTGGATGGAGCTCCTGACTGTTTTCTTTGTAAGGTTATATGTCACAAAATTGGCTTATAAAATAATACACAACTCAATAAAACCTTCATCCTTTTCATTTATTTGTATTTGTTTTGCCGGGATCAGGTTTGCCAGCAGAGGGGTACAGGGGAGTCTGTCACAGTGGCCCCCAACGAAATTAGCAAACCAGGAGCCCCAGGCAGAGAGTCACTTATGTGTATTGACCAATGTAGCCTGTTGAATTGCAAGCCATGTAGCTGGGAATCTGCATTGTGACTTTTAAGTGTAAATAATATTGAGGAGCCCTGCCTGACGGTTTATAGGAGGGCCATTGATTTCTGCTAGCAGCCTTGGGATTGGAAGCAGGTCACAGCTCAGCGTTTCTGTTATTAGTCGTAGTCATATTTGGATCGTTTGTTTACCTCGTTCACACTGGCAATTCTGTAGCCGCAATTTAATTGCTCATAAAATAGTAAAGTAAAAAAGTAGAAGTGTTCTTAAAGTGATCGCAGTCTGGTTTCTATGGCATCCCACTGTCCAGAAGAATAAAAAGCAATGACTGACTTACAATCTGGGGTTATAAATCATATATATCAGTCATGGGACTGGACAGCAAAATGTTGCAATCTAACCAATCATGGCTCCTATTCTACATGAGAGTTCCATGCAATTATTAATTCTGACATGATCGTATTTTTAGAGTTTGGCTCCCAACATGTGGGTAGAAAGCTGGTCTATCCAAGGCCAAGTGCATGTTTCAAATTAACAGATAAATCAGCCCATGCTTAGTTTTTTTATGAGATAAAGGTTTAGCGAAACAGTGGAAACGTTAGTCAATGGTATACCTGAATTGCGTAATTGTGAACCTGTGGATTTCCAGCTATTACTGAACTACAACTCCCAGCACCACGACAACCACAATACATTTGCTGTAGACTCTTTCCTCAGCCACAGCTTCCCACCGACTGGAGAGTGCTACCGCTTGATAAATACTGGTACACTGATTAGGTCATACTGTGACATGGTATAACAGATCTTTAAAGTCAATATTTTTCTTTGTTTGTTAAAGGAAAAATGATTTTTGATCATTGCATCTCTAAAACACCATTGATTAAAGAGACATAATTGGTGTTTAATTTCCGTACGCCTTTGATGTGGGCAGAGTTCCTTTGGGCTATTATTAACACTGTGGTTTCTAAAGTTAGTTTAGCTGCAGGCTTGTTTCTTTAAATAAAACCAGTGTACGAGTATAATAATAAACATCACCTTACTGTGCCAACTAAAGATCAGAAACCCAGCGGGCATTAGTGACCATTAGCTATTAATAACCACAGACACCAGCGGACATAGTCACCGTCATCCTCTGCCCTGGTACTGTAAATTCTAGTTTAACATGCATAAAATACATCTATACTGTGAATGAGCCAAATGTGTAAACGTTTGTACAATACTACACACATTTTTATTGTTGCACTTCTCTATGATAAAGTCCTCCACTTCTAAGTAGAGAAGCAACTTTTCTGCTAAGAATGCGTAGTGTAACTGCAGCAAGTAAAATAGACTGCCGTGTTTTAACAAAAATAAGCCCTAACTTGATTTTTGGAGTAGGCTTTAAGGGAGTTATTCATTAAACTCCAAATTGTTGTGTATAGGTCTGAATTCGCCAGATAAAGACAGTATTGTTGTGTATAGGTCTGAATTCGCCAGATAAAGACAGTCGCAATAGGCTGCTACTGTCACAGTCATGTCTTTATAATAAGAATATTGTCTCAGTCGCGACTTTATTATGGGAAAATTGTTGCAATCTTAACTTTAAAAAATTGTCGCGGATTTGCTATGGGAATCCGCTGTTTGAGAATTCGACAGTTGAATTCGCACCTTAGTGAATAACCGCCCAAATATAAACCCTACCCCAAAAATAATCCATAGTTAGTCAGCGCCAGGTAAAATCTGGTCACCCAATCCTGTGTCCCACCTCCTGAATGCTGTCTCCTGGTCCAGGGAACGAAAATAAGCCCTACCCCAAATATAAGCCCTAACACTTTTTTTTTAAATGAAAATAATATAAAACTCTGCCTTACTTTTGGAAAAAAAACGGGGTATTCAGATTTAGGGGGGAATTCACCATTGTCTGAAGTAGTGCGAACAGTTCGGGCGACTGCGCC
>WMED01018208.1:0-12774 GCA_019650415.1 Pipa parva | reverse complement strand
GAAGCACAGTGAGGGGGGAAGCAACGCAGTGTTCAGTGCAGGGGCCAAAGAGAATGCTCCTCACAATGAGCGGGGAAGGAGAAGAAGGAGCTGCACGCTGCTTTCTGTGTCAGCCAGCACACTGTGCAGGAGGTGTCGGGGGAAGCATTGGGAGCCAGTTAATTATAGAACAGCTAATGCTGTGACTGTAATCAATTGGCTCAGTATAAGGTAAGTATTTTAACACTTTTTTTTTCATTATTTTTTGACTTTATGTGTCCTTTAAAATAAGATGTGTGCATAGGGATTTTCATATGTTTTTTAAAGTCCAGCCCTCCGTTGGTCTGAGGGACCGTGAACTGGCCCCCTGTGTAAAAAGTTTGGGGACCCCTGATTTATGCAATCCATATCGCGTTCATTAATAACTGATCTGAATACTAAAGTGTGTGTTTAAAGAAAATTACAAATTAAAAATGTGGATATTATTTTACAGAGAAACACTTAGAAAGATTGTAAAATGTATTCAGCTATTCAAATTTAACTGAATAAACCCCATGTATCAGTTAACACACATTGTTTATTTGATCTTACCAGTAGCTGCTTTTGGAATTTCTTCTTCAGGTGTATGAATTTCCCAGTGCTCTAGCATTTGTAAAAGAATATATAGGTTAATTGTATGTAGATAGTGTGCCTTTCTGGCTTTAAGATTTAAAGTTCATCTGTCACCTCAAAACTAATACTAATTTAAATCACGAATCTTGCAGGGACCTCATTATAGGAACTATAATGTCAATCATCATTTAGCCCTACCCAACTCGACTTGGGAAAGAAAAGTCAGGCTGACAGAGAAATGCTGTATAAAGGTACATTATTTAAAATACATATATATTTACAAAAACTTTTATTTCACTAGTACAACCTAAATTAGTATTAGAGTTTTGAGGTGACAGGTGCACTTTAAAGAAGAACTAAAGTCTCCTAAATAAATCACATTTGCTTATTTAGCCTATATGTCAGCAACACAGTAAACCCACAATCTTTCCATTCCAAGCCACCTACTTGATTATTTCTGCTTAATTCTTTTGCATGTATAATTTCACAAGTATATAACAAACTTTGTAACAATTCATTTCCACCCCCCATGCTGAGAAAGCTGGTGTCCTGGACACTGGTTTCTATAGAGTATGTGTAAAAATCAACACAGTGTATGACTCATTGATATTCACAGTTTAACAGATCATGTGTCATTCCCTAACCAGTCAAACACCATGTGGAATGAGTTTTAGCATTCATTAGCATATTAATGATCTATTATGGCAACCGTGGGATATTAGCACCAACAGTTCTATAAAATAGCACTACAGCCCAAATCTACTGATTTGTTGTTCCATAATATAAATGGATTAGACTGGCATACTCTATTTTCAGTGTAGAAGTTATCGCTAGGGTCCATTAGTTCTTCTTTAATTTTTTTTTTTTTAGACAAACAAGAAACTCTCCAACAAGATTTTTGAATCTTCTTGTTAGTGTTAACTATGTTACATAATTATTTTCAGGTGTTTTTTTTTTTTTTTGTTTACACCAGACATCTATGTTTAAATGAATAGAATTGATTTATGCTTCTTGAGAAAAGCAAACAAGGCCTTTCTTTGCCTCTTCAACCTTGGAATAAGATTACACGGTATATTCCTATAGTCTGTAAGTGCAGAATGTGCTTGAAAAATGAACAATATGACTTTATTCCAGAGAATAATTCTTAAAATTGTAACAGTCTTTAAAATGAAACTGTTACTGAGTGAAGGTTTCTCCAGTAGGAGATGATAACAGAATGAAAATAGTAAGTAATCTATGATAAGAAATGGGACTAAAACGTATGCAGTCCCATATAGGTATAACACCTCCCCCCCTACCCCCCATCATCATCGGTGGTAGATAAGACGCAACAGGTAAATGAAATTTTTTCAGAAATGAAAAAAACCTATTGGAGATTTGACAAGAACATAAACAGTTGGACTGAAACAGATAAAACTGTACATTGACTGTCGATGTAGAAACATTTACAACTACAGTAACTGTTGGGAAACATCACTGCTTATTTACTGTTCAGAAGGGAGTTGTAGGTGATGATTGGAGCTTTTTCTCAATTTGCTAACTTACATATAAATATGTATTCAGTTGTTCATTCTGCAAGATAGAACACAAAAAAAGTATTTCATAGAGTTTCCTACCATGGACTTCTTTTGGACTTTGTTCTTCAGCTTTAGCAAGTGTTGCATGCTCTAGAAAAAAACAAAAAGTAAAATTGACATTAATGGAAAGGTTTAGATTTCCTTAAAAAGTACTTTCATATTCATTTGTCAGCCTTAATAGAAATATAGACTATTGATGGGTAGATATTTACAGTATGAAACATTTCATTCACAAATAGAGCAGCTATCTGCTTGCAATAAAAAGCTATAGAAAAATAATGGAATTCATAGGATTTTTATGTGAATAGATATAAAGAATATTTGCAATGTTTTAGTAGAAACCTTTCATTTGTAAGCATGTAAATATAGTTTCTACAACGGTCACATGTGGGCGAAATTTATTAAGGGCAAAAGTTAAATTCCGATCGCACGTGCGGAATTTTTACCACATGATCAGAATTTTGATCAGAAATCTATTGAAATTCCGCACGTACGATCAGAAAAAAATTCCGATCGTGCAGAAAACTTCCGCATTTAATAAATTTCGCCCAACTTTTGGGATTTCTGTTTCAGTTTCATGATTGATTGCATGATATACTGTAGGATTTGAAAAAAAAATGTACAGGTTAATTTTGAAGTAGGAACAGTGCTGGATAAACATCTCAAGAGCTTACATGATCATGTGGTTGGTGACTTGTTCCCACCCCCAATGCCATTTTGTGAAAATCTCAGTCTAATTTATGCAGTAAACTGAAATGCTGCATGACTCATAAGGGGATATTCTCAAAGTCCGTTTCTACCTTTCCGTTTGTTCCACCATGTTTCACTGTGTTCAACTGTTACCGTTTCATTTTACCATAATTTATACAGGGTCAATAAAAAAAAAAATACAAAAATCATTACCAACAATCTGTTAAAATTGTCAGTATTTTCCAATTATTTTTACATTTCATTTCAGATTAAAGTGAATATCTTTCATTGAAACTTTTTCATCTGAAGTCACAGGTAAAACTCCATAAGCAATAATGGGTTATGCCAGCTTAAGGGGTGAACAGTTTTGGGCTTTAAAATCTGCTCCAACCAGATTTTTAAATATGCAAAAACAGCAAGATTGATTAAAAATAATGCTGTTTTTTCCAGTGTTAACTTGTCAAAAAAGTTTTTGACTTTAACAAACAACCTCCATAATCTCATGCTAAGTGAAATAAAAAAATGTCAGGTTCAAATCTGAATATGCAAAACACTTCTTTTGTTAGAATTCATCCCACCTGATCCCCTATATCTATTTTCATCCCTGAGTAGGAGAGAGGCACCCTTTTATCCGAGCCACCCATATGGACATGGCTCTCGTGCTTATAGGAAAGGGAGTAGGGGCAGTATATTATTCCAGACTTAAAATGTTATAAACATTCAACCATTAAGAATACAAATTCATGCAGAGTATAGGCAGTAACTTTAAAATTCATTAACAATTCTCTAGCAAGCAAAACTGTCAAGGTTCAAAATACAATGATTAGGTTGACATAACCAATATCATGGAGTAGAGCAACATAATGTTATATGTGTATATGTATTAATTACATTGTAACTTACAACTATCATGGATAACTGTTTATTATGAGCCATTTTGTCAATAAGGGTTTAGTTTACCTATAAGTATATATACTGAACATGTGCATTGGAAGTTGCAAACCAAGAAAAATATTTTTGGTAAAAATAATTTTTTTTTCCCTCTATGATCTGTAACGCTATGTATTAAAACTGTTATGTAGCAACATTTTATGTATACATATAGTCAGACTATTTAAGATCCTGGGAAGCAGGCCCTGCTTATACTATGGAGTAGGCCTATAACATTACATCATGTGCATGTGGTACATTAAAGTAAATATCAGTAAGTTAGGGTGCCAGTGGTTCTTGCTTAAAACAGACACACATTTATTGTAACAGAAAACAATAACAGGCAGAATAGGGAGATTTAGTTCAATGCCTCCGTAAGCAGATAATCACACATGGCATAGAGTGACAGAGTTAAGTGAATGCAGACATGTACAATCACATATAGTTACCACCAGCAGATTAAATATCCCTTCAGCATACATGTGGACCCTAGGAGATTTCTGGGTGGCCCCAACTTTTGGACCGACCTTCTTTGAGCTTCCTCTGCAGATGAGGCTAAACCTTGGTAACTAAGCCAACCACTGATGAACCCTGAACTGTGTATCCTTCATTTGGCAGGAATACACTTGGGCCACCTAGGCCACTAAGCTCTTGGTGGGGTCTTAGACTACCCAGCTAAATATCCAACACTGCCCACTCTCACACCCTAAAGTGAGCTAGACATAATAGATATCCTTAAGTGAATTTCCCTTAAGTAGGCCCTCTACCAGGAGGGTGGAGGCAGACTCCTGCAACACTTTGAGGTAGAAGACCCAGGACACACCAAGCTATGTTAGCTAGGGTGAGCTCTGATTTGCTTAATACAGTAAAGCCCTGCTGAATGTAACTGACAATAATATTTGTCATTTTACAAGTCACTAGAGGGGGCTCTAAGTACAGATTAGAGTCCCTAAAATATAAAATGGTAGAAATTGTGAATTTGAAGCATCAATTTTCATCAGGGTTAAATATGGTAAATTCATTTTAGGATGCAGTGCCCATTTTGTCCACCAGTGCCATAGTGCAGTTTAACATTTTGGAGGAGGAAGGATCTTCCTCTCATCAGGATGCAAGTTCTGCATGAGGTTTATAGACAAACAGTTGGTAATGTGCCAAGCAACCAGTAGCAATATCTACCACTATATACCATTATCTACTCTTGATTATGTTCCATTTCTGTAAAGCCATGCTCTTACTGAAAATTATCTTCAATGTATAATTTTTAAACTAGTATTTTCTAGGTCCTGCTAAATAGCACAAGATGACTTTCTGTAACTGGGCCAGTAATGACCAGCCTAGTACTGTATACAATATTAGTTCTTCTGTACATTCACATGGCAGTGGCCATACTTACTATATTTTAAGATGTAGTGCTGAATTTGCTTATCTGTATTAGTCAATATAAATCTTTCTAAAAGTAATTTGTTTTGATTTCCTTGTCAATGTCTAATGTTCCTGTTCACATCAAAGAGAAGGCAATGAAAGAATGCCGAAAAATCTATTCATTGTAACAGGTGCTGCCAATCAGTACTTCAAAGATAACCAAGAACTTACTAGATTAAATAGAGTTAGAATCTAAAGGAAATGTAAAAAATGGATTGTTATGACACAGCTTTTCTGGATATGCCAACATTCACCAGTACAGTAATAAATAAGGGTGTCAAATCACTCTTTCTCTGTTTAACCTAATAAAAAGAAGTGGAATTCTGTTTTCGTTTCTAAACATTCTGAACCCAGGTAATATTACTGACAGCAGAAAATTTAAAAGGTCTAATGTAAAAATCACAGTTAAAAAAAAAAAGCCCAGTCATGTTAATGTCCTATAGTAAAACAGCAACCTGAATTTAACAGTAAGTAAAACATAAATGTCCAGATTCTGCCATGTACACTCAAAGACATGGTTTATACTGTATTCCAGACCATACCTGGTTTAGTCGCATCTTTCTCTTCTGGTATTGTTGACTTCAATTCTCCTGCAGCACCTGCAATAAAGTATACAGCAATGACTCATAATAACAACATTTCAGCTTTGTATAAAAACATCTAAAAATCCTTAGTTCAAATATCAAATTGGTTCATTGGCACATGTACATGGCACAAATAAAACTCATTTGGTGTTCTAAAACACCAAATAATAGGAGATATCTGAAATATCATCTTTGGCTTTGTGGTTTAAAATTTACCAGACAATTTCTTTTTTCTTTTTCTTTTTTAATTTATTATTTAGGTTAAGTGTTATGCAAAATCAGACATAGCTTTCACATTAGTTACAAAATACATCACACATTCAGGTTAGGACACCTGCCTGTTTCACATAAATAGTTTCCCCATGTGGACCTGACAGTTCCACTTCAAGATATGGTCGCTAATTAGTAGACTTAAGGATCATTTGGTAAAGGTGTCTTCACAGGATTGTTGTATAAAATGTAATCACAGCAGGAAGGGTACCTCTTGTGCACTTATACTTACAGGTACTTGCAATCTCAAATACTTGATTACAACATAAGATTGCTTGAGTTCCAGGAATGCTTTTATTTACTGGATGACACTGACTATAAGAACAGAGTCTGGTAGTATTTAATGATCAATGTGACATATTAATATAACTCAAAACTTAACAAAATGATCATAACCAACACCAGTTCACCTGTATAGTCACCTTTTGTGAAGAAGCAATATAGCTATAACATTGACAAGTAGAGTATAGGTGATACCATTCTTACTGTATATTACAGGGGATGTCTTCAATTGGTAAATAACCTTCTGTGACACTTGACGAAATTTTTTAAAATCAGTAAAATTACCGATATCACAATATCTAATGGGTTTTTACCGATATCAAAATTTTATCAATATTGATATTGCGACATTGAAATTTCAGCCGTTCTGCCATTGAAATCAATGGTTCAGCCAAAATTCGATATTGCGATATCGGTAAAATTCCAATATTGCGATATCAATATCGTGATATCGTTAAAAGCCTGTTCGATATCGCAATATCGATGCTATCGCTTTTAATCTTTTAATAAATTTCGCCCTAGTCCTTAATAAGCATTACCATGTGGGAATCATTGATATCAATGCAATAGCTTAAAAGCTAGACCGACAAAGCAATACAGAACTAAAGCCTTTGTAACTGTTATTTTTTTATATGACAGATATTCCATGTTATATTTGCAATATTTTTTATCTCTATTGTTCTGCTAATTAAAGCAGATCCTTCACCTCAAAACTCAAATATTAAATTAGATTCTACTAGTGAAATAAACATTTTTTAAAATATATGTGTAATAAAAAAATATATATCCTTTCTCACTACAACCCAACTTTTCTAGTCAGCTTGGGCAGGGCTAAATGATGATTGACATTATAGCTCCTCCAATCAGATCCCTGACAGGTCCACTTTAAGTAAAGAAAATGACTATTTTTACAGAATGGTGTAAGTTGAAATCATTAGTGAGCATAAGGAAATGGGGCATCTTATCCAGGGTATGGCCAATGAAAATCATCAAGATAGAATAGCATTTAGCAAGACAAAAATAAACATGAGTGAAGACAATTTCAGTTGTCAGATCTCTCTCAATTTGACAACATTTACAACAGAAAAATAAATAAAGAGCACTGTAATTTCTTAGCTCTGTATCATTTTTTAGTGGACTATTTTACCCCCATTTTTTTAAGAAAATGTATTTTTAAAAGTTTGCATTTAAGGACTTCAGGTTAAAGTTTGCAATGAACTGTCTTCCATAAAGGAACATCTGATGTTTAACATCTTGCTAACTCATCCTAGCAGGTGGTGTCATTGAAGTTCTGCTTTAATGCTTCAGAATTGCTTTCTGAAATCCAGCTTCTATTCTCATATCACAGCAGTACCTAGAATTTGCCCAAATTCTCTTGTTGTTTTGCAGCTGACATTGGTAATGCCCTTGTGTTTTATGTGTTGTTTTATTTTGCAATTGTAACAATAACAAAGTGAAGTAGCAAACCATTTTGCCTTTGGAATTCAGCCTACAAGGTCAAAAAGGTCATATACAAATTCATATGACTGTAATCTAACTGTATTTGATCACTTCCATTTCTCTATAGTATTTCCTTCTTTTGTTAACTCTAACATGCTTGTGAAATTATTCCTTTTTTACTATATCTATTTACTACATCACCTCAACAACACATGAAATGTTAAAGATAATAAAAAAATACACAAAAAAAGATTAAAAAAAAATTTAATATCTTAGATGAAAATATTCCTTTATGATGTAGTCAATATAAACCAGTAAACTAGCGCAAGCAAGTTAAAGTGCACCTGTTACCTCAAAACACTAATAATAATGTAGATTGTACTAATGAAATCCAAACGTTTGTACATATATATTTACATAATGTTTATTTCATTAATACAACCTAAATTAGTGTTAGAGTTTTGAGGTGACAGGTGCACTTTACAGAAAATATATACCAGTGTGGCATGATGAATTCATGTGCTTCAAAGTGTTTATTAAGTTACTTGACAAATCAATAATAAAAAAGAAAGTGTAATTTTCTGATTAAATGCTGTCTACCAGATGAAAGCTCGCTTTCTGATTTTAATTTACACCTTCTTACCAAGGAAAGATAAAAGATGCAGGAAGAAAAATAATTTTATATTATTGTATTGCACTGTTGTCTAAATCTACAATGAAAGTATTTATGCAAGCCATGATTTATAATAATCTCTAGCTGTCATTGTTATCTAAAATAACTCGTTTATCACTAAAAAAACCTGCCATGAAAAAAACCAGTAGAAGAGAATTTCAAAACAGAATGAAAAAAAAAACTAATAAATGATAATCCTAACCGAATTCTGTAATGCTATTTTAACTTCTTATGGTTCAATAAGATCTTTACATATACCAATATAGTACTATACCTTAGTGCAATCAGGCCAAAAGAAATTCTACAAAAGTAAACAAAGCAATGAATGTCAGAAAATATTACTGGGAATTAGAGCCGACAAGTGGTGGAGGAGTGTTAGGGATATGGGATTCTGCGTTTCAGGCACAATTACAGTTTAACATAAAAATATATGACTCAGTGTGGATCATGCATGTTTTTATTACTACCAAAGTTTCCATCATATTAAATTATGGAATATTTCAGTTTCCTTAAAACTGTTATTGTTGAAATTCATCACTCACACTATTTACACTTGATTGCTTCGAGCTTCATTGGTCTGTTTATTTTTGTAGAGTTTCTTTGACTGTTTGTATCACTCTCTAATTAATTTCTTAATTAATGTTGTTTGAGACTTGAAAAAGGAAGGACATACCTCTTGTAACATCATTTTGAAACATGCTAATGCTTCACCTTTTGGGGTTAATTCAGCATAGTCCGAACTTACCCTCTGATCTTTTGCCTCTGCTCGAACAAACTGTTATGCACTCACTGATGTCCGCGTGCAGGACATCAGTGAGCGCAGATCCGTCAGTCCGAAGTGAGGCGAACACTCCGCACCTTACTTCGGACTATAGTGAATTCCCCCCTTAGACTTTTGTAGATTCAACACATCTTAAACACAATTACATTTTTTTTTGACCAGCACCTCATTTCTGTCACGTGTTTTCAAACATTGCTTAGTCCATTGATATACACTTTACATATTGTGGGGAATTGGTCAAATGGTTGGGGAACAGATAGCATGTTTTAGCCAGAGAAACCCCTAAATATAGCAGCAAACCACCCCTTTAACACCCAAGCAGTCAGTCAAGCAGCAGTTTTCCTTTAAGCACAATTCATGTTACATTTCATGTAGAGAAAAAAATCATAATAAAATAAACAGTTGTTTTACTCACAACTGGTTGTAATGCTCTGGTCAACAACACCAGTACCAATGCTCTGGTCTCCTCTAAACAGCATCTGATACTGGAAACAGCAGTCTTTATCCAGCAGCAGCCTTTGGTCTCTCTCTACATAACCACAGCAGCACAGCATAGGAACCCAGCAGCACAGAATAGGACCAGAGCAACATCAGAGGAACACAACAATCTCCAGGCTGCCAAAGCCAAAGGTCACTTTTCTGTTCTAATTCTAATAGACCTTTCCTCTGCATTTTACACGGTCGACCACTCCCTTCTTATTCAGGGGGTAATTCAGCAAACTGCGAACTTACCTCCCGATCCTTCACATCAGCTTGCCAAGACTGTTACGCGCTCGCTGATGTCCTACACGCAGACATCAGTGAACACTTTAAAGGTATTCCAGTCTCGGCAAGATCACTCGACTCTCCTCGCTGAGACTGGAATACTTTTAAAGCATTTGCTGGTGTCCGCGTGTAAGACATCAGTGAGCCTGTAACAGTCTCTGCGAGCTGATGTGAAGGATTGGGAGGTAAGTTCACAGTTTGCTGAATTACCCCCTCAAATTCTCCATACGCTTGGGGTCCGTGATCGAGCTGCTTTTTGGCTGGCTTCCTATCTTTCTGATCATTCCTTCTTTGTCTCTCATGCTAATGTCTCCTCTTCTCCTGTCTTGCTTAAGGTGGGGATGCCCCAAGGCTCAGTCCTTGGCCCTCTCCTGTTCTCCCTCTACACTCTTTCCCTGGGTGATATCAATTCATTTGGTCTCCAATATCACTTATATGCCGATGATACCCAAATTTATTTATCCGCTCCTGTGCCAACACCCGAATTACAGTCTCAAATCTCAAATTGTCTTCTGGCAATCTCCTTGTGGATGGCCAAGTGCCACCTCAAGTTAAATCTTGCTAAAACAGAACTGATTATATTCCCACCCAAACCTGGACCCATTCCTACATTTTCCATTAAAGTGCGATTATCAACCCTGTAACCTCTGTTTGTTGACTTGGAGTGACTTTCAACTCTGCTCTTTCCTTCTCTAAACACATCTCTTCCACTGCTAAATCCTGTCGATTCTTTCTTCACAATATTCCCAAGATCCACCCCTTTCTCTCTCGCTCCACTGCTAATACGCTCTTGCATGCTCTTGTTCTGTCTCACTTGGACTACTGCAATGTACTTCTATCTGGCCTTCCAGTTTCCTACCTCTTTCCAGTTTCCGTGTTCCTCGCGAAGCCCTGCGTCCAAAAGATCCCCCCTAACCCCTCGGATCTTAACCGCAACCCAGCCTCAAAGTGTCACAGTGCCTACACTGCATACCCACATGTTTGGTGAAAACGCGGCCACACCATGCCCCTCAAGAAAGTCACGGCAGCACTTGTACCATCCTAGGAAAGACTCGGCAGCACGCAGGCCCTCTGCATAGGCCGCAATTCCGCACACTCACCTCTGCTTCCCCTGAACAAGTCCGGTCGCGGTCGCACACTCTATCTCCGGCAGCCAAGGCATGGATGAATTGGCGATCAGAGGCACAGGTCAGGTGGGCATAGTTGCTATAGAAAACAGAGCAATCAGATATGATCGCTCTGCTCTGCTTTCAATCTTCAGGAACTCAGTCCCTGCAGTTCCTCCTGGTATTTCCTGGACTGACAGGGAGACCCCTGACCCACTCCCTTGCTCCTGTGCCTGCCCCAGTGCCAAGCTGCATAGGCCCTATCTCCCTAAAGGGCTATACAGGTGCAGCAGTATCTGGGATCACAGTAACAAGGGCCACTGCAGCAACACCTGGTGGCTGAATTGTAAAATACAACACAAAAAGAAAAGGGGAAAGAGAGGTGGCATAAGAGCTAAATTAAGGCTAAATCCCTTTAGACCCCCACTCCCCAGTATTCTCCAAGCAAATGTGAGATCCCTCCCTAACAAGGTCGACGAGCTAAGGATCTGGATCACTGCCCAGAAAAGGATAAGGGACTGTAACCTCATCCTCTTCACAGAGACCTGGCTGAATGAATCCATCCCTGACTGCATCGTCAAACTCGACGGTTTCACTCTCCTAAGGGCGGACAGAATATCCGACTGCACCAGTAAGAAACATGGGGGCGGAGTCTGTTCCTTCATCAATAAAAATTGGTGCAACGGCGCTTCCACCTTAAAGTCCTTCTGCTCAGCTGACCTGGAGTTTATTATCATCAGATGCAGACCATTCTACCTTCCACATGAGTTCTCATGTGTTGTTGTCTGTGTAGTGTACGTTCCTCTGGACGCAAATACCAACTCCGCGATGAAAAATCTCCAAACAGCCATCAACTCAGCCCAAGTAATGTATCCTAATGGAGTCTTCGTTATTGCTGGCGACTTTAATAGCGCCCACCTAAAGTCCATTCTCACGGTAATGCATCAAATCGTCAATTTCCCAACCAGGGGGGAAAAGATCCTTGACCTCGTCTACACCAACATTAGGGAGGCTTACAAGACCATCCCTCTCTCTCACCTGGGTCTTTCTGATCATCTCTCCCTACTCCTCTTTCTAAAATATACCCCAATCACTAAAACGATTAAACCAACAAACAAGACAGTGAAGATCTTTCCTCTGAAAGCCAGGGGCATGCCTGCTCCAGTAAGGAAGGGAACAGGAGATTAGGGCAGGCAAGACAGGTGCTGGTAGTGGGGGATTCAATTATTAGGGGGGCAGACATGGCAATCTGTCACAAAGACCGGGATCGTCGGACAGTGTGTTGCCTTCCTGGTGCTCGAGTTCGGCACATCGCGGATTGGGTTGACAGATTATTGGGAGGGGCTGGTGAAGACCCAGAAGTCATGGTGCACGTAGGCACAAATGACAGTTAGGGGCAGGTGGAAGGTCCTTAAAAATTATTTCAGGGAATTAGGAGAAAAGCTTAAAAAATGGACCTCCAATGTGGTATTTTCAGAAATTTTGCCCATGCCATGAGCCACACCAGAGAGGCAATGGGAGATTATGGAGATAAACAAGTGGCTCAAGAACTGGTATAGGAAGGAGGGGTTTGGGTTTTTGGAGCACTGGGCTGACTTTGCTTTGGGCTACAGGCTCTTCAGTAGGGATGGGTTGCACCTAAATGGGGAAGGTGCAGCTTTCT
>WMED01018207.1:0-12775 GCA_019650415.1 Pipa parva | reverse complement strand
GCAGACAGCCGGCAACGGAGGAGGAATGGAGAGGGACAGCCGGCGTATAAGACGACCCCACAACTTTTCAAATGAGTTTCTGGGGTGAAAAAGTCGTCTTATACGCCGGCATATATGGTATATATTTTTTCTAAAAATGTTTATTTCATTAGTACAACCTAAATTAGTATTAGAGTTTTTAGGTGACAGGTGCACTTTAAGTCAAGCATGATATCTATTTATTGAAGGTATAGGCCAGGGGTGGAGAACCTTTTTGGCACGGAGTGCCAAAAAAGTGACGTCACCCACGAGCGCGTCCCCCAAAGTGCTGGCGTTGGTGAGTGACGTCATCATGCCAGAGCCTGGGGGAGGAGCGCACATGCATCGGGGGAGGAGAACTCCCCAGCTTGTGTGCGCTTCTTCAGTGCAGGCCACGGATCCGGCCTGAAAACTGTCAGATCGGGTCCGTGGCCTGTACTGAAGGCAGGGTTTGGCGATGGCTCCCGTGCTCTCTCTGGTATGCGTGCCATTGGATCGTCATCCCTGGTATATGCCAACCAGCTAAATGGTCATGTGACAGTAATTATGGCCACTTCTCTGGAGAAAATAAAGAAATGACTTGAGATTTCTCTTATTAAAATGTATGAAACTTAAAAATGCAGCCAGTAAACACATGTAGAAGCTCTAATTTCCAAGATAAACCATTGTTATTGTGACTATACCATTTCAGATAAACAGGAGATGCTAGTGATGCTGCGCTTACAATCACACGGCAACACAACAATTAATATTAAGAGCAACAGGAAAAGAGCCTGACATTTCTCCTTGTCAGTACTGTTTTGTAGATTTTATTTACTGCATATAAAATGGAGGCATCTGATGCTTGTCTGCTACTTTTCCTTTACCGCGTTTTATTGCTGGGATTGTTATTTTAGAAAATACTTACCCAGAATTGTCTGCTCAGTGAAATGAAGCTGCCCTAAGATGACCCATTCATTACCTATTCATATGCTATCATGCAGCCCTAGAAAGGAAAATGCAAGCTACCTAATTAAGTTAACCTCTTCATTTCTGAAGAGGGCACTAACCCTTTGCAAAGTATTATATTGCATCCTCTGGCTGATAGAGGAAAATGTTTTCTAATGTATTCCAGGCATGAACAAAATGCATCTATAAAACAGTGGGCAAATTCTATTAAAACAAAAAAGGTCTGCAGTGATAGTGCAACATTAAATCCACAATACATTCAGTGTTTACATAAGGCCTTTCTAATTAAAAATGTATTCTGCATGGGCTAGTATATTATAGTAAAATAATATTACTTTTTTGGGCATATTATTATATTTATATTATAATGCTTACATACCTAAAATACTCGAGCGGTAACCAATAACGGTGGCTCTTTGGTGACCAATACTGTAACCAATTACTGTAACTTTAAAAGGAATGTGTAATGTTGGAAAGCTATAGATGGAGGGTATATTATTTACAGTAGTTTTGGAGAGCTTATTACCCCTTTTTAAATGGGGATCTTAAAAAGGTTAAAGTGTCATTTGTTTCCATAATTTATTCTAAATCAACAGTGAATTAGGAGGGCGTAGAATACCCTGAATAGAACAATAGTCATCTTTACATTTAAATTGGGAGTATCTGCCACACAGTTTGAATCTAATTTTGAAATTCTGTAAAAAAAAAAAATAAGCCAAAAACACCCTAAAAGGTGTTAGAAATATATGGTGCTGATTGGCTCGCTGAAGTGAGTAATATGGCACTCCATGTGAAAATAGAAAGAGAGAACGATTAATCAGTGCAAACTATAAGCAATGACCTTATAATTTAATGTCTAAAGAAAATCTATGCAGGAAATTCTCATTCATTCAAATGGAATAATTTCATTTGTAGACTTAAACATGTCATAATGAAGGGGTCATTACTTAATGTAATATCTTGCTGCAGACTTCACATTGGACTGTACCTTCCTCCAAGATGACACACTGTAACATAATATGTAAGGTTGTAAAAAACAGTCCATTAAATTCATCACCAATAAAAACATTCTAAATGACACATTCAAAGCACTCTATGATACAGACTAAGAAATTGCCCCCCTTAAAAGTCCCAAACTAAGATAATTGCAGAATTACTTAGAATATGTTAAACATTGTGCAATTACAAATGATGTGCGGCAGCATTATTTTAACTGGAAATTAGATGATTACACTAATTAGGCGTTAGCAGGTGGCACGGGATGGCCCTCTGTTAGACACAGAGATCAATATCTGTATATTTTTATAACCAAACACAAAAACTGAGTAAGCGCAACTTCAATCTAATTCATTCAAAAGGATGTTTCATTTTACAAGGTAAAGACTCAATTTTCTCTCCAAACAATCTTAATTATAACGTCTTGGCATAAATTAGTTTAATTATAACAAATAAGATGATTAAATTAAGAGTTCATGCAAAAAAAAAAAAAAGGCACATCAGCATCCAACATTCAAGAACAGAAGCACAGAAGCGCAACTTTAAAATCTGTTGGTTTTTCTTACAAGCTATTTTAGAATTGAATGTAAAGAAAAAGTGTTTTTTTTTTTATTTCCATGTATAATTAGAAATGAGAAGCTAAACAGAACGTTGTGAGATTTTTCCAATAGTTTTTTTTCATACATCAGAGCTTATATCTTATTTATATACCTCTATGAATAATTTAATGCTACCAACCCCCAAAGTCTATCTTTGTAAAAACTGGGCAAAGTTGTTCCAATCATGGTAGCCCCACAACTGAATAATTGGCAAATGAATGCAATATTTGAATATCTGATGGTAAATGGATTTATGAAGTCCAATTTGACCACAAACGAACAGATGTTGGTACAGACAAAAATGTTCATGTTGATCAGTTCATCGTTGACCAGACATATTTTTTTTTTGTTTTATATAAACTAGAGATTAACAATTCACTTCATTCCTTGCCCTTGTGGAACTAACAGTCTAACTACACTCATGATCCAATAATCATTTGAAGACCTCTAATCTTGCGTGATGCCATAACTTCAACAGGATTTTGGTTGGCATTTATATTACATTAAAATAGCTTTGTGTGTATACAATAGATATTTTCTTACAAGAACGTATACTTGTTTTAAGCTATTTGAAATCAATTTGAGCTGATAAAGAATTGTCAATGTTTAGATATATCTGAAAACAACACAGAATGTCCTCCATTAGCTTTCAGTTATACACAAGGAAGACATTTATACATGTGTTTAATCTTTGAAGTGACCAGTGACATTCAATAAACAGGATGCTGGTGCGTGTTTTGGAGCAACTACTGAGATGCACTTTGTTAGAACACTGACAATGACATTACATTGAAGCACAGTGGGATATCAATGGGTTAACAAAAAGAGATTCCACAACCATCTTTTTTTCTGTAGGTATTGAAGAGGTAAACCCTCTTCACCTGGTTTTTCATCAAAGCCCTGGAGATTCCATCAACAAAATCAATGTATGCATGTTCAGAGCAGTTTTCAGGGTTGTGTAAGACAAATCTTTCAAATGGGAACTAGTTTAATGCTATTGAGCTGTGCTTCGATCTGAGAGAGTGAGTGAATAACACAGAAACAGTTCGTTTACCACTGCTCACACTACAGGAGTCTCTAAATAGACACATCTGTGTAGCTTAAACTCCAATACCATCCAGACTACATCTGAAATCTACCAATCAACTACTTAATATGCAAATATTAAAAAGCACTAAAAAAAAAAATGAAAATGCAAAAAGGTATCTTATTTCAGAAAAAAAAAAAAAGAAAACCTGAATTCACAGTCCATTTACCATGTATCAAATATAGTGACCTATTATAAAAGGCAACATTCCAAGAGGAGAAAACCAAATGTTAACAAAAAATGTTGTTTCACCATCAGAAATACTAATTTAAAGGTTTTTATGACCATACTTGCAGAGTTCTTTTTTTCCATAGAAAGGTTCCAGATACAGATATAGCATAAGGGTTCAACATAGTGCTGTGATATGCCCTGTTAAAAATATGTAACATCATCTATAATAAACTGTATTTTAAACAATAGAATACTTTAAAAAATGCAAAAAATGGTTAGTGACCTCCCTAAATGTATCACTGGTCAGATGCAGCTGACAGATGGTCAGCCTTTCTATAGAATATAAAGCACTTAGAGATACACTTTGTGTGTGACAATACTTTTGTCTTCTGCATTTAATTAACTTAAACAATGCTTAAGAGGTAATGTAATTTTGCTTGTATCATCTAACAATCCAGAATGATATTATATTATTAAAAGGTCAGATACATTATGACATATCAAACCATTTGACGAGAACGAAGAGTCTACAATGTTGCTGGATGTATGTGTGAGAATGGATTTTAGGGAACAAATTCAAAGCAAAATAAAAGCTTTGCTTTTTTTTCACAAATAAGCTTTCTTCCACGACACAAAAAAAAAAATCAAATGCAAAACGGACGCTCTGGTGTACTAAGTAAGGGGGCGGGGCAATTAATCAAATTTCAGGTTTACGAAAACAAGTTTAACACAAGCCCATCAGTTATTAAGTAGCAAAATCTTATTAAAAACAACAGGGATTATGTTTTTGATAAATTTACTGTGCAACACTGCAAGAGGGAGGCTATGAAAAATAACAATGATATTTAATTGCATGTGATGCAAAAGTAAATAAATGGAAGTATACAAATGACAACATTCTGTTTAATTACACAAAAGCCTCATTTTGTAGAATATTATTAATTTGTTAGTATACAGTTACATAAGCACTAAGAGGCAGGTGTGTGTATACAATACAGACAAACATTATGGACTTATTTATCAAGAAGAAAAAGAATTGGGAAAAGAACTGCTTGCTTTCATTAATGGAGGCAGACAGTAGTTTTGCCATTGTTATCACATGTCATGTGAGCTACAGCCAGAGAAATGGCTGTTTTTAACCAGGCAAAACTTCTGGGACGGCTGCCAGTAATAAAATAAGTGGTGAAACAAGCGGCAGCTACCCATCCTGATAAATTCCACTGCATTACGTATAATATGTCTATAGACATACAGAGAGTTAAACAGGCATGCATGTGCACATATACTCACACATGCAGATTGAGAGAGGGAGGAACAGATATTGACAGACACGCACAAGCAAACTGATCGAGATTATAGATGTAATAATACTTGTGCGTGGACAAACAGAGTTAAGCATGCACATGTTGGCATTTTATTTTATGGTTGTGAGATCAATTAACAACAATCAAACAAAATGCATGTGTGTGGACTGCCAGACAGGAGAGCCTGGTGTCATATAGCTAAATATATGCATGCCTCAAGGTGCCATGTGCAACAGCCCCCCATTGGGTGTTATATAGCAAAAGGAATGTGCAGGCATTAGGGAGATCTTGGCACTTTACATCAGTCAATGACTCCACTATATTATATCACACAAAACAAGAGTTCCAACACAATTCTAGGCTACTGTATAATGTAAAACCAGCCAGGATGAGATAGACAAGTGCATATATATCACATATTAGTTGCATATGTGGTTACAGGTAACAGACAGGCATAAACATATATGTGGGTACGGGTGTGTGTTTTGCCTCCAGCTTTTAAAAAAAAAAATGTATGTTGTAAATGCCAGCACCAGAATTGTCAAAAGAACATTAAAGGAAGCTAAACAAGCCTGTATTTCAACTAAAATTACTCTCCCTGTACCTCTGTATTGAAACCTGATAACTGTTGGTTATAAAATTCCTTTGATTTTCTGTAGGTAATAAAATACTTTGGCAATTACGATTGACAGTTCTGGATAATCCTGAAGGCTGCCTTGCCTGCAGATGAGTGTTACAAATCACTCCAGTGAAAGAAGGGAGAACAGCACCAGGCAGCAGACAGGTTTCAATTTCACATTGCTGATTATCTCATTCACCATTCTATGCATGCCTAAATCTAAGAATCCCTCAAGCAGCTATATGGACTTCTACTTTTAAAATGCCTATTACGCTTTCATACTATTTTTTTTTTTTTTTTTTTTTTTGCAGCTTCCTGAAGAGTGCCATTTCACTAAGCTTAAATAGCAGAAAATTGCACTTCTTTTTCTCTACCCATCTCTTCAATCTCTATTAACCTGCAGAAGAACAAAGGACTGTGATGGTCCAGCTAGATCTTGTAAAATTGTGCTAAGGTTTTTCTTGCATTTGCTGGTATCTTTCTTCCTCCCTGAATATCAAATGAATGCAAAAAAGATAGCTGGAAAGAAAAAAGGAGCAACAACTCACAGATTATTGACTCAGGATATCTAGATTACGTGAAATCACAAGGGACAGCAGATTATTGATCTAGAACGCTGAACTTAAACCTGTGGCTCAACAGCAATTTGTTATCACTGGAACACTGGGGTTGTAGCACAGGGGCATCACTACAGATTTTAACAAGTGCATTCTGGGCCTTGTGATAATTCAGGGCTTTTATGTTAAACCAAATCAAGGTACAAAGGACGCATAGAGAGATATTTGCCAATACTCTTCTATACCATTAACTAGAACAGAAGTTAAATGGCTAAGACGCAATACTTTTACTTGGTTTGATAAAAATTACTTTAGATTTCAGAGTAATTAGGTTAAACATTCAAGCGTATGCTTAGGAAAAGTGCAATAAAGAGTGTATATACGGACAGTTTTAATGCACATATTTCAGTAAACAATCATTACATGATTCTACTGCCCTTATTTTAAAACATACTAAAATTTTATTAAAAGACAATACAAGATGCTAGTCCCCATTTTAAACTATGCCAGTTTGCCTAAATATTTTATATACATACTTTAAGTACTGGACCATGCAGGAAAAAGGGATGAGGTCATTATTGATTTCGGTGTGTCAAGCCTTGCGTGAAGACACAGCATCTATCACTAATTATAATTCCTTTTGATGTCCTATACACAGTGCATGCTATTATCCTAGATGACAATGGTAAGCATGATTTATGAAATAGCTACCAAACTAGTTTACAAACCAAACCTCCTTTTCATTATGGATACAAGCAAACAATAATATTCACCAAATGGAAAATTGGTTAAACACCTGCTATTGCTCATAGTGCATCTTTATTAGCCATCATAAACCAAAGAATACATTGTATAGTAAATGACTTTATAGCCTGCTTATGACCAGACAGGATAGAAAAAAGAGGCTACTTAATATTGCTCAACATGTACAATCAAGAATGTTCAAATCAAATTAATGATAATTTCTTTCCAAATGGGGCTTTTCATCAAACAGATTTTCCTCAGCAAAAATTTCCAATATATTGTTAAATAACAATCTCTTTAAAAAATCAAAGGGAAGGAAAAACCCTGAAGAGCCTGAAACCATATAGCATAATATAGGATGCATTTTTAAAACTCTAGGGAGATATTTTGTTTTCTTTAATAAAGTGGTGGATTACAGACAATCATTATCTGTACAGCAGCATGGCTGTGTGGTTGAAATCCGTGAGGCTGTAGCATTTCATCATTTTTTTCAGTAGGAGATTTGCAATCTCTATTTTATGGTTAATTTTGTCATTTAAGTTAAAACATTTGTGCATGCTAATGGCCTATAAGTTGCCCCCTGTCCTTAAAAAAAAATGGAAATGTTTTAGATTTAAGATGATAAAAGATTTTTCTTATAAAGAAGACAGTTGCTGGTTGGCCATCGATTTGGAGCTTTAATCTCATAGCCTGCTCAAATTTCCCATTATGTCTCGCAGGGGCTTAGAGGGATAGAAAGGCAGAGGTATGGCCTTCTACAAAAGTGGAAGGGGGGGTTAGGGCATTAAAAAACACAGCTGTTGCTTGCAAACTGAAAATGTTAAAATAACTCAAATTAATTTTCTTCTATTTTTTTTTTTTTTTTGCAAAAACCTAATGAAAAACTTAGAGTGTTTTGCATGCTTTATATAAACACTGCACTCAAGTTTTATAATCTAGTACATCTTATTAAGCGTGAAGTCTGCAGATCCCTAAATTATTCATAACATGATCCAGACTGATTAAGATTGGCTTGTTAAGGAGCACAAGAAGCAATTAAACTGACAAGGCAGTGTGGCCTTGATGTATACATTTATTATCACAAGAATACCCAAAGTGAATGCCCTTATTAAGCAATGAATTTCACCTCAGTGGCCTGCTACCACTGCTGCCATTGGCACAGAAAGCCAGGAACAACATGTCAAACGCTAACTCCAAGGAAATGCCTATCTTCAAGTGAAACCGATTTTGTAATGAACCTTTCAGTTCACTCCTGAGGTAATAAATCCTGACTGGTGCATTAATTACTTGATAACATCCCATCAAAATGCAAATGCAGCACTTGACCCACAGGAACGGCTCACTAGCTGTTAACTCTTCAGGGTATACATAAATTGTCTATTTTCCTCTATGAAACAGGGCATTTATTTTCATTGCACTAGTGTTTATCGCTTTTTCCATGCTGTGCCATTGGGTGGCCTGACACTTTCATGTGTAGCAAACTGCTTTCCTATGAGCCTATTTCTAACCTCAATACACCAGTCTTTGCACATTGGTTTCTTGCCTTTCTATAAATCCCAATATGTCTGCAACAAAGAGAACCCTCCCATCAACCCTAATGCAAATCAGTCTTCCCGACTTAACAGAAATATTTTAAAGTGAGTTCATTACTAGATCAAAAAGAAAAAAAGATCAGGAACAGTGGCTCATATCTCAGGTAACATTTTCTTTGTAGTAATGAACTTAATTGCTCATGCAGAGTCTAAAACAATACCCATGTGCTTATAGGGTGCAGTATATTATTTGTAAATGTTATCTCAAACACATTTCCCACAGTTCAATAAAAAAAAAAAAAAATGTATGACTTGTGTACACCTAAATTATAAATACCTGTCTGACAGGGTTGCTAACAAAAGAGTAATGATGCTTTGGAATACAGAGGTGTTTAAAATTTATATCTGCTCCCACCAGATGATGGCCTGATGATTGCTAGGAATATTAATAGAAACACTGCCTTATTATTAATTTTTCACTTAGAACTGGTGCTCCACATGAAAAGGGTAGCTCCTCCATTTGGTTCAACCTGCCTCTTTTTTTTTTTGTTACATGTGTTAAAGTCTTGGAAATCCTTAATTTTTGCTGCTAGGCAACTGTGTAGGTGAGAAAATATAATGTTTGGTCCACTCCATTCTTGATCACACACTGGTCTAATGCCTTCAAAAAAAAAAATGGAGCACGCAATTCGTGCGCTGATAATTCGCTGCAATATTTTCTAGAGGTCAGTGGAAAATTAATTGATGCTGAAAATAATGACAGAAGGAGACAAACCACTGAGGCTTGGTGTGACTGGCATGTGATAATGTGAGCAAGAATCTCAGCATGTGACTGGACAGTGTGATGAAAAATATACTTCATGTGAGGAAAAAAACAAGTTACAAAACGTAATTAGTTTTTGACACTTTTTCATAAGTTATTATCTTTTCATTTGGAACATAGCCTTGGGACATCAATACACAAGAAAAAAAAATGGAAAGACATTCTTATTGTAGTTATAAAAGAAAAGATGGCTTTATATTACATTTCTGGGTGCCTTTACTCTTCTTTTTAAATAAACGAAATGACCAATTCAGCCTAAGGAGAAGTTAGTGATAAAAGTGTTAATCTAAACTCATCCGCTGAGCATATTTTTCTGTCGCCAGCTGATAGAATAATTCTTTTACAAAAGGATTATGCAGCCTCCCTTTAAAATAAAAATTTTAGCCTGCAAAATCAAAAATCGGTAAATATAAAAGAGGTGGGGGGGGGGAGCGGACATGCAAGACAAAGAAACATTTCGACACCTAGAGCAACTCGGCTTCTTCTGCAGCAAAGAATACATATATATATATATTTTAATTTTCATTTTATTTCTTTAAGGGATTCTACCTAGGAATAATTTGTGCTGATTACTAAATAACCCTTGTGAATTGGTTTGTCTTTGGAATTTTAAAAAAATACACTTGCCCTGAGCAATGAATTTCATAAACCACCAGCCCTCATGGTTGATGAATCATCCTTATTTTATGTGGTGCTGTCTGATAGAGAACGGAGATAAAATATTCTATCCACTAGCTATTCAGTACAATTTATCATCAGCGGCTCACTAGTCCAGTGATAATACCCGGCTTGCAGATTGTAATGATCAGATTCCGTTTTCATTTCCAACAAGAGCGATACGAATACCAGGGTTTTTAATTTACATACATTAGCAAGGTTCAAATGTGGCAATAGCTACAAGCAAATTCACTTGCAAGTTGAATGCCTGCCTTTTATAATGGCTTCCCTTCAGCAATTACGCACCAGTGAAGTACCCAGATAAAAATGAAAACAAGAGAAGAGAGGAGAAAAAAAAAATCAGGATACAAGCACCATAGTGTGGCCTGGAATAATTACTAAACCACAGTGAAGGTCACGTTTATATATCTGTTTTAGTAATGATTTTTATCCCCTATTCTCTACTGAATTCCAAAAGCAATTTCTCTCTTTTCTTTTTACATTGCTCTATCCTAATTTATTTTGCCATTTTAAAGTTTTGAACTCATAGTCTATTATTCCAAAAGCAGAAAGTGGATGTTTTGAAGAGCCCCATTATTGATATTAGTTAAAGTGATATAGGGATAATGCTGGTAAATACGCTAATAGCATGAAAATCTCTGCAAATTACAACCTGTCTGAACATTTAGTAAAACCAACTGGCTTATAATAAAATACCTCTTACAGCTACATCACTTTTATTCTGACCGCAGTATTGAGCCTGAATTCCCTGCAGGATCATTACTGGACATTTTCTGCCACCTTTCTAAATCTGAAAAGCTTCCTACATTTAGTGAAGATTAGGTAATGCTACAAGTAATCAATAACGGCTATCAATTCCATACCGTGTTCACAGGAACAAGGTGATTTGAGCAAGTGGAAAGGATGGAAGAAAATACCTAATGCCATGAACAGTTTTCGGTCTTCCTCATGGTTAAGGTCAAGTCTATCTTTAATTGTAAATTTTATTTGAACAAACAGAAACGTGTTAAAATTTTGGCACTTGCAGATTAGCACAACTTAAAATCTTATTGGCGCTCTGCTAAAACAATAATGGTCCCTATCTGTCATGTGATGCTTTCTCAGTTTGTGTGCATCTTTTTTTTCTGTTTTAAACTTGCTGCAGATCACGCAGTTTTCAAATATTTCACAGCTGCCAAATTCATGCAATGCTTTGTATACCATTTAATGTACTGGAACCATGATTATCATCAATGAGGTTGTTAGAAGCTGGTTGAAGCTATACATACCCAAAATCAAGAAGAGACAAAAAAATGATGCAGGTTGGCGAACTGGAAATAGGAATTCATGAAAACCAATTTGCATAGGTCAGAGAAGTAATAAATACTCCAAACAGCGTGTGTGTTATATGCAAGGGATGTAGCAGGCACATAATAGGAGAAATGAACACATGGACTGAGAAAACTGCTTTATATTGCTTCTGTATTGTTAAAACCAAAGGTCAGCGGTGCTAATAAGATTTTGTTGCTTTTCTAGAGAATCTAAATGAGGTGGTGCCTGCAGATCTAGAGAGTTTACATAAATACCATTTTTACCCATTTTTGCAAGAACAATGAGGTTCATCTGGACACATGGGTTTTTTTTTTTTAAACATCCACACAATTTGATTACCGAACACTATGTATATACTACTGGTCTAAGAGATCTATCATTATTTCTGTAACTAGTGTGGATGTGTCAGGAAAATCTAGGTCTATTTTGCCATTTTTAATGATCAAATAACAACCTCAAAGTTTGTTCTATACTGGATTATGACAAACTTATATTGTTCAGCACTCTGTAACGTCTGTGATATAGCATCCTATCTGTGTATGTAAGTCTTCCTCCCACTTAGATTGTAAGCTCCATGGGGCAAGGACCTCCGACCTCTTGTGTCAATCGCAACCTAGCACTTAATTTGATGTATCCTTGTGATATTTTACTTGTATTGTTTAATGCACTTTTCCCTTGTCTGTATTGTACTTGTATTGCTGAATTGTACAGCACTGCGTAAATTTGTGGCGCTTTATAAATAAAATTATACATACATACAATACATACACGGGACAAAACAAATGAAATAAAGGCTTGTATCTCAGGGCAACATTTCACATTGGCAAGGGAAACTTACTGATCACTTAAATGCTAACAGTGTTAGCCCTTCCATTTAGTTTTAACTACAGAACACCCCATTAACATTTTATCCCAATGATAATTCATCATGTTATAATTGTACTGTTGAATTGAACAGCACTGTGTAACCTAGTGGGGCTTTATAAATAAATATATACATATGTATGTTGTTTATACATGGAAAATGTACATAGATTTGTTTGTTTTTTTCATATGAACACATACAAATGTATGATTCCAGTCTTAAAACTATGTAAAGTATATTTAATAAATATGCCAAAGAATATTGACCAGTCACAAATGTGACAGACTTTGTGTAGTGGTTTGGAATGAAGGAAGCGTTATGATGGGGAAGATGATTCCCATTGCTGTTGTGTGGCTATTATACAGTGTTACCAGCCTGGACAAGTTATTAGGTCAGATGCTAACATCCTAAGTAAAAAAAAAAAAATAATGCGCCTGCCTTTGTCCTCTCTGCAGTAATGGCTGGAGTCAGTACTAATTAAGGCCCCAAGGCAGTATGGTGCTAGAGGTCAGAGACTTTTTTT
>WMED01018206.1:0-12775 GCA_019650415.1 Pipa parva | reverse complement strand
TCTTGTTGGTTCCTGCACCAGTTGAGAAAGATAATTATCTTTAGCAATTGACAAAAACCCTTAAATGAGTAAACCCTTTATTGGGGTGGGGGGTGTCATGTGATCCATGTTCACATAGTGAAAAATTTCTTCTGCAACAGTGACAAAAGGGGGAGTTAACTTAAGCTTCTGTCTATAACCGATTCAATGGGGTGCTGGGTAATTACAGCACAGTTCATGCTGTGACTAACAATTCACCTCATACCTTTATAGTTTTCCTTTAAACCAAAATCCTGATTTACTTTTCTATTTCTTATGAAGATATGCTTGTGTACTTATTCAATGTTACATAAAGCACTTTTCCTATAATTTAACAAGATATGCAATTTATTAAAAGCAGACAGCATTCTCTGTGTACAATACTCAAGCCAAATTTCCAGTTTAATGTATTAATTTACCTTTAACGCAATACGTAATTACATACCTGCTTACAAATCATGTATCACTAAATAAGATTTTGTTAAAGTGCACCAGTCACTTCAAAACTAATAAAAAGTTAGGTTGTACTAATGAAATAAACATATCTGTAAATATATCTATTTTTAAATAATGTACCTTTATACAGCGTTTCAGCCTGACTTTTCTTTCCCGAGAAGGGTGGGCGGGGCTAAATAATGATTGACATTGTATCTCCTCCAATCAGTTTCCTTAAATCACCATCTAGCAGGAACCTGAACGTAGGTGCTATAATGTCAATCATCATCACCCAACCCAGGAAAGAAAAGTCAGGCTGACAGTGAAGATGACAGAGAGAAACGCTGTATAAAAGGTACATTTTTATAAATACATTTATATTTTCAAAAACATTTATTTCATTAGTACATCCTACATTAGTAATAGAGTTTTGAGGTAACAGGTGCACTTTAAGGATGAGAACCAAGGTAACTTTATAAAGAATGCTAATATAATTTAAAATAAGGCATACCTGTTCAGACTTTTCATCAGTGCTGCTTGGTGATTCAGATGTGTCCTTTACAAAATAATTGTCCACCAGATCTATCTGCCTGCATTCCTGTCTGCAGACTGGGCACCGTATGACACCAACTGCAATGTCAAAGAAGAACTGTCAACATCACAAGCCATTGTAATCACTTTATCTTAAAGCAAGTCATCACTTAGGGCTTATTCATTAGCTCAGCATTATAAACTGGAAGCTAAAATTTTGGATGATTATTCTAATTTCTTCAGACTAGAATGTTGTTCTGGTACACTTATGCAGCACTATTAAAAGAAAATCATTTCCTTAAAGCCGGGTTCACATTAGCTTTTTTTTTTTGTTTTTAAATGCACATGGCAAAAAAAACTGACTAATTTCCCTACACATATTTAACAAAATAGCATGCAAGGCAGTACAGCGCTTTTACCTCATTTGTGACCACTATTGTTAAATTCCTATTGTAGATAATGATACATTATTCGCATTGCATTTTACACTGTCCTAAAAAACACAAAAAAAAACCCAACACAACAGCATATGGAAGTGTGCCTGCACAGCCGATAAATCATTACTTTTAATGCATTGTCATGAGCATATATTTTCAGGGTTTTGTTTGCCACAAAAAAACACAACCTCTGAAACAAGGATATTTATTATATTTAAAAACCGTAACTGGACGCCTTTAACAGAAGATCAAAACTACCATAGCATAGACTGAAACTAGCAAGCCAACAGAGCTCTTCTATAGAATATCAAATAAAGGTCTAGCAATGAGCCTCTTGACAGTTTTGTCTAATTAGGTGCACATCCGTAATAAACATTTACAGGAACAGTCCAGTCACTAACAGATATTTGACATGTAACTCATTAAATGATTTTTGAAATACATATGCTTATTTTTTGCCACTTTCCCACCGATTTTTTAGCTGATCAGTTTGAAAACTCATGCCAGTCTTGAGAATTCTGAAAGAACAAATAAAAAAAGGCAAGTGTGCAGCAGCTCTGAAAGACTGCACTCCGATTACTCAGAATTATCAAGCCTTTAAGTCAAACAAGTGTCTTAAAAGAACATTAACACCACAAATGAAAAAGCCTCAAATGCATTTATATTTACATAAAACTAACTAATCATATACAATTTGTGCTGACATAAAAAGCACAATAAAGCATAACATTTATTTAGCTTTAAAAATTGTGTTTTCAGGTTTTCTTCCTGAATATTATCTACAACACATCAGACAAATCAATAAAATTCATGAATTAGTTTTCAAAAGGTAACATTTTTTTTACAAATGCTCTATTTGATTAACTGCTAACCCAAATAGGATTTATTTTATTTTACTGGTCCTTTAAGATTGTAAACTGGCCTGCAGAAGAGAAAGTAGGCAACAGAAAAAGCTTCTAAACAAAAAGATTATAAATTGAAGAGGTGGAAATAAGTAAATTAAATATATTGCATAAGTATTTAACAGCGACAAACAGACAAGCAAATAACTGTTGGAGGCTGGACTGTTTCTTTAAGGGATCTTTAAGGCTGGACTCGCGCAGGCGAATTTTCTACAGAGTGGAGAAAAATGCCAGTGACATTGGGGACAGTACTTCCATGTAAAACAGCTCAATATTATCTTGCACATGTGGAGCACACATACGTTTACATAGAAATCTCAGGATTTATATAAAAATATAGTGCTGTACATTTGCTTCCAGAAATGCATTTCTCAGATGCATTATGCAAAGGTTTTTAATAAGCAAGGTTAAATTTATTTTAAAATGTATAATATGCATGGTGAATGTATGGTTTCTTACATTTATGTGCGTTTTGGAAAATTTCAATATAGCCTAGTGATGGCGAAACTTTTCGGCACTCAGCGTCATTCACCAGTGCCATCCCCAAAGTGCAAGCGCTGATGAGTGACTTCATCACACCTCCATCTGGGGAGCTCTGCCACTTCTATCCTATAGGCGAACACTCCTCCAGTGTAAGCGGCAGATCCGCGGGTCCGCAGCCTGCACTAAAAGACCACTCGCTCGCTGGGGGTATAAAGCATTGCAGCGGTGGTGAAGGCACACGTGCCCACAAAGAGAGATCTGCATGCCCAATCTAGCATGCGTGCCTTAGGTTCACCATCCCTGATATAGCCAGAGTTATTTATGGTGCATTTTCTGTGTGCCAAACATGCGTCAAGCACATGAAATAAAACTTAATGTGCAATAACCAATAAACCAAGGGTCCCCAAACTTTTTACACAGGGGGCCAGTTCACTGTCCCTCAGACCGATGGAGGGCCGGACCTATGAAAATCCCTATGCACACTGTACATATAGACCTAAAGTCAAAAAATAAACAACAAGTGTTAAAATACTTACCTTTTACTGAGCCAATTGATTACAGTCACAGCATGAGCTGTGCTGTGCTGTAATTAGCCGGCAGCTGAAGTTTCCCCCGACGTCTCCTTCACATCGCGCAGGCTGACTGAGAAGCCAGTGCAAAACTCCTCCTCGCTTGTTTCAACTCTGGTAAAAAATAGCTTAAACGGCATCACATTCATTGCAGGGGCCAATGAGAACGCTCCTCACAAGAGTGATGATGTATGAGGCCGGTGAATTAAGAAGAAGTAGCTGCGCAATGGCTTCTCAATCAGCCTACGCGCTGTGAAGGAAGCATTGGGAGCCAGCTAATTACAGCACAGCTCATGCTGTGACTGTAATCAATCGGCTCAGTATAAGGTATTTTAACACTTTATTTTTTTTACTTTAGTTCCCCTTTAAAGTAAAAAAAGGTAACAAATACAATATTTAAAATACACTCCGCTGCCTGCCCCTCAACCCCCTTCTCACACTTTTCTGCTTTTCCCCCACAACCCCATCCCACACTGTGCTATCCCCTACATTCCCCTCCCACACTGAGCTGCTTTCTACAACATCCCCCACAACCCCCCTCCCACACTGTCATGCCTGCCCCACAACATGCTGCTTGCCATACATACAACCCTCTCCTTATGCCATGTACTCTGAAAGGGGGAGCGCTATAATGGTGCTTCCCCTCCTTTTTTCATCTCTACCTCTTCTTCTGTACTGGCTCCATCTGCTGTAAAGATTTCAGATACAACGCTCCTCACTTCCTCCCCCACCGCCGTTTCCTGATGATGTGTCATTACATCATTAGTATGCGCCAGGGGAAGGAGAGAGGAGAGTTGTAACTGAAATCTTTAAGGCAGACTGAGCCGGGCAAGGGATGAGGTAGGTAAGGAAAAGGAGGGGGCGAGCACAAAGATTGCCCAGCACTGGCGTCCCAGCACTGGCATCGGGGGCCGGGTAAGTGGCCTCAGGGGGCCGGATGTCTGCCCGCGGGTTGTAGTTTGGGGACCCCTGCCATAAACAATTAAGAGGGTATAAAAGTGAATCTCTACCTCTCTCGATTATGTATGTATATGTGTATTTTTATTTATAAAGCGCCACAAGATTATGCAGAGTTGTGCAAACCAACAATCCAGTAATAATACAGACAAGGGAAAGGTGCTTAACAAAGAACAAGTCAAGTAAATTACAATCATATAATCAATAAAATACATCACTCTAAGTGCCAGGCCATGAATGAAACAAGAGGATGGAGGTCCCTGCCCCATTGTGCTTACAATCTAAACAGGAGGAAGACTTACATTAACAGATAGGAGGGCAACAAGTGCAGTAACAAAGTGACAGTTCACTTGGGTATAGGTGCCAATTAAATAAGAAAATATATACATTTTGAATAAATAGTTGCATAGATATAAAACATGAAAACTAGTGCTCCAAGAGATAAGATTTTAATTTAGTTTTGACTATATGGATTGCCCTTGGCGGAGGTAGAGGGGTAGAGAATTCCAACTATAAGGAACAGCAAGAGAGAAGGCTCTTCTAGACTAGATCAGGCAGTCTTGGTGAGGGGTTACCGAAGGATGTTGCCTTGTGAAGAACTGAGTTGACAGCTAGGTGTATACATGCAAACATGGGAAAATATGTAGGGAAGGGCAACAGAGTGAAGCGCTTTGAATGTCAAAAGTAGGACACTGTAGATAATATATGTTTATTAACTGGGAGCCAAGGAGCAGACAGGAGAGAGAGGGAGATTATTCTAGCAGCAGTATTTAGAATAGACTGAAGATGGGAAGCCAGAAGACCAGTTAGAAGGGAATTGCAATAGTCCAAGTGGGATAGGACAATGGCATGCATGAGGGTGTTAGCAGTGGCCTGAGAGAGAAATGGACGGATTTTGGCAATGTTACGAAGGAAAAAGTAACAGTTTTTAGCAGTGGTAGCAATGTGCTTAGAGAAGGAAAGAGCAAAGTCAAAAGTCACCCCAAGACAACGTGCAAAAGTAACAAAAAAGTTAACGCTGACATCATTAACTGAAATGGGAAAGGAGGGAGCAGAACCAGGTTTAGGTGGGAAAATAATCAGTTCAGTTTTACCAAGATTTAGTTTGAGACGGCGCCAGGCCATTCAAGAGGAGATAGCCAGGTGACAGATATTTTAGTATTGACTTCAGGTGTTAGCGCAAAGCTGGGTGGAGTCCGCATACAGGTAGTATTTAAGACCAAACAAGCTGATGATGTCACCCAGGAAAAGCATGTTCATGGAGAATGGGAGGGGACCAAGGACACTCCGATACTAAGCGGGACAGGAGAGGATGAGTCATTAGCACGGGAGACAGTGAAGGAGCGATCAGAAAGGTAGGAAGTCAGCCAAGACTCAGCTTGATTACCAAGCACATGGAGAATCTGAGTAAGCAGGGAGTAATCAATAGTATCAAATGCAGAGGATAGGTCCAAGAGGATAAAAATAAAAGTTTCCCTTGTCTTTGACAATTTGGAGATAGTTTGCACAGAGCAGTCTCCGTAGAGCACCCTGGCCAAAAATCAGATCGCAAAGGGTCCAGGAGATTATGGGCATGCAAATAGTTAGTGAGGCAGGTGCTTACCAGACATTCCAGAAGCTAAAGGCAAGAGACAGGACAGTAGTTAGAGGCATTGAGGGTCCAGCGTAGCTTTTTTTAGGATGGGTTTAACGAAGGCCTGTTTGAATAAGGAAGGAAATATACAAGAGGATAGGGAAGAGTTGAACAGGTGCATTAGTGCCAGCACAAGAGCAGAGGAGCAGCACTTTAGTTTAAAAGAAGGCATGGGGTCAAGCAAGCAGGTTGTGACAGTAGACAAAGAGAGAAGTTGAGAAACTTCAGATTGGGTAGCAGGAAGAAAGGAATTCAAGAACTAAGGGGGAGATGTAGGTAGAAGTAACAGTGTTATCTGGAGAAATATTTATCTGTTTGTGGATACTATCTACTTTGCTTTTGAAGAATATTGCAAAGTCTTGGGGGAAGTGAAAAGGGGATAGCGAATCTGAGAGCGATGGGCACAAAAGGGTGTTAAATGTGGCTAATAAGAGGCTGTGATATGATTTGGTTTATGAGAACGCTGTAGTAGGTTTGTTTGGCTAGGGAGAGAGAGGAGTTAAGACAGGAAAGCAGAAACTTGTAACGCAGAAATTCCTCACGCAAATGAGATTTTCTCCACAGATGTTCCGCACTACACGTGCAGGATCTTATAAATCTGGTTTCTGCATTTAGCCAGGGGCAGGTATTGCAGACGTGAGCAGGCCGAGGCCACAGGGGGTCAAACGAATCAATAACAGTAGATAGGATAGAGTTATATGTAGTAGCAAGAGGATCAGGGGAGGGGACGAATGAGAAGAGGCTTGAGCAGAGGGCATTGGAGAGAACCTACAGGTCGACAGCATAAAAGTTGTGACTAAAGGCTTTAGGGGTTAGATGAGGTGGAGAAGGAGTGAGAGATAGAAAAGTTTACAAAGTGGTGATCATAAAGAGGGAAGGGACAATAATGGCCATCCTTGTGGGTGCTAAAATTGGTCCACTGTTGATGATCAAATGAGGAGGTTAGATGGAGAAGATGTGAATGCAAAGACAGAATGGTCATCAACAGGCAGTTGAAATCCCCCATAACTAGTGCAGGACTATCATTAGATAGAAAAAAGGAGACCCAGGACTCAAAGTGAGGGAAAAGCAGAAGGTGAAGAAGCAGAGGGCGGCGTGTATACAACAGCAACACGTAGAGGCAGGGGATAGAAAAGCTGGATAGCATGTACCTCAAAAGGAAGAAAAAGAGAAGCAGGGAGAGATGCTGATGAGTTTGAAGTGACAGCAGGAGGCAAGGAGAAGTCCAACTCCACCACTGTGTCCCACGGAGCGTGGAGTTTTGGAGAAGGAGAGCCCTCCATAAGCCAATGAAGCTTCAGTAACAGCATCACAAGGGGAGAGCGAGGTTTCTGTTAGCGCTAGGAGGCAAAGTGATGTTGAGCAGAAAAGACCATGAATTAAAGTGGCTTTATTAGTCAAGGAGTGTGCATTGAGGAGCGAGCAGGAGAAGGGAAGTGAGGAAGTTGGGAGAATGGAAATTAGGTTAATTGGGAAAAATGCACATAAAGGGTAAGAAGGAAGCGGAGAGATGAGGGCGGATAGAAACAGGTATGGAAAGGGGGCCAGGATTGGGGGAAATATCCCCTGCAGCAAGTAGCAACAGAGTAAAAAGGGAAAGTATGTGGGAAGGGGTTTTAAACTGTGATTGTTTTGGGTGTCTGGGGAAGGGGGTTGAACTATTTTGCAGGAAAGAGAACAGAGTATAGTGGACAACGCGGGTAGATGGGAGCATTGATGGACAAATGTGTACAGAATATGGTATATGGAATATGATGAGGTGGGGGTTAAATGAATGAATAAGTTCAGGAAGAAAGGAACACAAAACACACAAATATAACAGACAGGTAGTTAGTAGATACATACCATGTTTCCCTGAAAATAAGACAGTATCTTATATTAATTTTTGCTCCTAAAAACGGGCACTAGGTCTTATTTTCGAGGGATGTCAATTTATAGGGGGAAAACAGGGTAGCTTTGGGAAGACTATGGTAGAATTAAATAAAAACAGAATCCATATAAACAGGCAATGTTTACATTGTATTAGCAAGCAGGGATTATCCAGCCAGGGTCCTGCGTGGTTGTTATGCTTGTTGTTCTCCTTTGTTCCAACTCCTTTTGTTAAACTCTACAAATCACTTTTGAAAGTATCACTTAGGGAAAGCAACACACTTTTTAACACTCTGCAAAAACCTTCAGCTCTGCAAACCAAAGCTCTGCTGCTCCCTGGCTGAGTCTACCTTCTTATCCCCCAACCTCAGGCACAGGCAAAGGTAATTAATTCATTAAGTTAAGACAACCCAAACGAGGTAATCGACCAGCTAGTAGAGAGAGTGATGGGAAGTTAAAAGTCTAAGATAAAGTCTAACTACTAATGCACAATTATAAAGGCTCACTAAAGTGTCAATTAAAATTAGCACATGAAAGTGAGGGGATGTTAATCAAGGCCCAGCCATTTGGAGCAAAAGGTTATGCAGAGAAAAACAACTTAGGATAATTGCAGAGGTTTAAGTTATTACAAACAAAAACAGGAATAGTGGTCAGGAAACAGACATACATACTTAGATTGTTAGCTCCATGGGGCAGGGACCTCCAACCTCGTGTCAATCACAACCTAGCACTTAATTTGATGTATCCTTGTCATATTTTACTGGTATTGTTTAATGCACTTTTCCCTTGTCTGTATTGTACTTGTATCGCTGAATTGTACAGCGCAGCGTAAATTTGTGGCGCTTTATTAATAAAATTATACATACATTCAAATCATTGGATGGTGGACAATGTTACAATGTGGTCATGAAACAGACATACATTCAAATCTTTGGATGGTGGATAATCATGACTACAATATAAAATATACCTTTAAAAGGTTAGTGAGTATATTTTTTGTAGAAAGAACAACTGCGACACTATGATTAGAAAGAGGAGTACTGTGGTATTATATGATTTTTCACTTATGTTTTGCTTTCAGTGATTTATTACTAGCTTCCAGGACTCTAGATGAAATTTGTTGTAGCCTAGAGACCAATAAATCATTTCTCAAGAAGTCACTGGAGACGAAATTATAAATCTCATGTATTGGCTACAGATAGAGCAATATAAGAAACTAAATCTATCACATAAAGTATCACTCAGGAGAATCACTGACAGATTTTAGAGCAAACCACAATCACTTGAAATATATTTAGTGGCAACATGCTTCACTTCAGCATACGGTATTTATAATACAGAAGCATTGCACTCTATGATATATATTTTTTAGGATAGAGTGGTCGTGTTAGTCCACAGATGCAATACTCTTTTTATATATCCTGTCCTTGAAATAGATTCTATGTGTGTCAAAAATGGAGTATAGCTAATGGGATTGCTAGCAGGTAGGTGGAGAGAAAAAATAAAAAAAAATAAAAAAATATTGCACATCTGTAAGTCCAATGCTGCATTGGAAGAGTCAACAGATGTAAATAACAAAAGAATTTATTTTCAGCCATGCAAAACTAGTGTTGGGTTATAGTGGTTACTGTACACTATAGCAGGTAGCAATCAGATTGCAGGGTAAAGAGCAGGAATCCTAGACAGAAGACTCATTTAAGCAAAAAAAATAAAAAAATAAAATCTATATATAAAAAAAAACTGTGGATATTCATGTGAATGGGTATTGAAATAACTAGTGACAATAGAAAACAAATGACATTTGGTTTGGTATTGTAAATATTTCTCTTTAGTAAATATAAAATAATCATTAAAGTTTAACTACTCATTCTTTTGTATTTTCTCTCAACTGGATGCAGCTTTTGGTGGCACTTTATTAATATTTGGACTTTTTTTTTTATTAATATACATGATTTAAAGTTCCATAGGAAACAGGAGCAGGTGGGGGTGTGTTTAACAGATAAAACATGTCTTCAACTACAAGGTATAAATACAAACTCCAAATATAACAAATAATTCTACTTCAAAGGTAACATTTTTAAAAGTACATTTTTATGGCATTACTGGTCCTTTAAACCCACAGAACTGATTAATTAGAATACACAGCTCTGCCGGTGTAAATTCTCATTACAAGGTAAAACACTGTTTTAAAGTGCACCTGTAAAGTCTACTCCTCAAATTTCCTCCAACCCCGACTTCCTCATATATGCATACAACATAAGATATATTTATTGGATACAAATTTGCAATTTATTAAAGTTTTGTGCTCTTAATTAGAACACAAAAAACTTTAATAAATTGCAAATATGCAAAACGCTGCAGTGTAGGGGGAAAAAAAAACAGTTTTCAACAAAAGCGTTGAAAGCTAATTTTTGTAGTGAGCAAACTTCTTTAATCCTGTTTTCTCTAGCAGATCTATGGTGAGTGCAGCCATTCCTTCCAGTGCCTTTTCCTCTGATCTGTAGCAAGGAGCATCACTACTGAGCATGTACATAAAGTGCAGCGCACATTCATTTCAATTAAGAGCCTAGATCCTTATATAAGGAATAGAACAGACCTTTACAGGACATTTCATTATTTTCCAAAATTCTTATGAAAATATATTCAGCATATACTGCACTGAACTAATTATACCAATGTATTATATATTTTGGGAGTCGTTCCATTTTATAACAACTCCGACTCAATCAAAATGGGCCCCAACTCCAACTCCACAGCCCTGCATAAAACATGCATTTTTAAAACCTGTATCATTTTTGATTTATCCATCTAGAAGATAAATAGCCCAGTGGCTCTCAGACTTTTAAGGCCCAATGGAAAATTAGGTGAGACCCAAAAGGAAACCTTATCTAGCTATAAGGATTTGGTTTGGAATAGTATCCCGCATGTTACTTTTTGTATTCTGTTGATACATACATACATTGTGTAAGATTTTTATGATAAGTGCATATATATTAATTATTCTTGGGAATAATGCAAGAAATCACTTTTCAGGATTCTTAGTAAGTATAACTTGTGTGATTGCCACAAAGTTTTAGGACTACCACTGCCATTTACCTAGTGTAATAACTCTGCTACAATGATGCCTGAAAGCTCTTGTTAGAAAAATGAGCCCAAGCTGTGTTTGCTAAATGTGTTTTATGTGTTAGCAGTGAAAATGTGAATAACCACAGTTATATGTTATCTGAAAGATGAGATGTGAGTCTGCTAAATGTGCTTTATTATGTGATGGCAAAGTAAAATGTGTACGGTATAACCACAGCTGTATAGCACTCAATAAACAAGGGCCAAGAGTTGACCATGGGGAGACAGGGAGGCCCAGGTGGAAAAGGTTTGAGAACCAGTGAAATAATCTACAGGCAGTCCTCGGGTTACGACGGCCTTGAGTTACGATGTTTCGGGGTTATGCCGCTTTTTACGACGCGTCTTTCCGACTTACGCGGTTTTGCGTCGTAAGTCGAACTGTATGCAACCACGTGTAGTGGCTGTAGTATAGAGGCCAGGACTGTACCCGGTAAATCACGGAAAACGAGTCTCCTGCATACCATAACACCCTTAATTATGGCTCCCAAACGTAATCCAGACTCATCTGATACCAGTGCCTCAAAGAAAAGGAAGGCCATCACCATGGAGGTAAAAGTGGATATCATAAGGAGATCTGACAAGGGGGAAACACCCACAGAAATTGGCAGGTCATTAGAACTTAGTCGGTCGACTGTTGCTACAATTATAAAGGATAAAGATCGTATCCTTGAACATGAGAAAGGTTCTGCACCTATGAAAGGAACAGTGATAACCAAGCAGCGTAGTGGGCTTATTTTTGAGATTGAGAGATTATTGGTGCTTTGGTTGGAAGACCAAAATCAACGCCGTATCCCTGTGAGCCTTATGATTATTCAGGAGAAGGCTAGGCGACTGTTTGAGGCGTTGAAAAGAGAAAAGGGTGAAGGAAGTGAAAGTGAATAATTTGTGGCGAGTCGGGGTTGGTTTATGAGGTTTAAGGCCCGTGCCAATTTCCACAACAATAAAGTGCAAGGTGAAGCTGCTAGTGCTGATGAGAAAGCAGCAACTGAGTTTCCAAAAACATTGGCTGAAATAATTGAGGAGGGTGGTTACTCTGCTCAATAGGTGTTCAACGTGGATGAGACAGGCTTGTTTTGGAAAAGTTTGCCTAACCGCACATACATCGCAAAGGAGGAGAAGTCAGCACCAGGTCATAAAGTTGGCAAAGAGACTGACTTTGCTTCTTGGGGGCAATGCTGCTGGCGACTACAAACTGAAGCCCATGCTGGTATATCAGGCTGAGAATCCAAGAGCACTCAAGGGTATTTCAAAGAGTCAACTTCCAGTCATTTGGAAGTCTAATAGTAAGGCATGGGTACACTTGCAGTGTTTGATGACTGGCTCACCAACAATTTTGTGCCAGGCGTGGAGCGGTATTGTACCTCCAAGGATATCCCCTTTAAGGTATTACTAATTCTGGACAATGCCCCTGGACACCCTGCCCATCTGGATGACTTTAATCCTAATGTTAAGGTAGTTTACCTTCCACCTAATACCACTGCCCTAATACAGCCTATGGACCAAGGAGTCATTGCTACATTCAAGGCCTACTACCTCCGAAGGGTCATTCGTAATGCTTTAGAGGCAACTGAAAAGAATAAATGAACAACAAATGACAGCGCCTACATAGGTTGTAACATACAGGAAAAATAATAAGAGTCCTTAATGCAAACAGCTTCTTCGGAATGAAACAGACAATATGCAAAGTAGATAGCAATCGGACTACCTGTGAAAGAAGCGCAAAAAGAACCTAAGTGCATTAAATGATAAAATTATTTTATATATAGAAATCAAATGACTTAGATAGTAGGTAAATGTGTAATATCACCAATAAGTGCT
>WMED01018205.1:0-12776 GCA_019650415.1 Pipa parva | reverse complement strand
CTAGAACTTCGAGTACGAGAACAAACCTCAAAGTATGTCTTAAATCTCTGCTGTTTTGAAAATTCCACATTGTACTTATTAGCGGAACCTCAGAAGGTTTTCAACTAATTAAATAAGTGGATTAAAGGGCAACTAAACTATTGGAAAAATGTGGAACCGCATAGACATACATAATTTCAAAGGAATCTGGATTGAAAAAAGACACATTTCTGTCTTGTCTAATCCTTTCAAAGCACTCTTCCCGTTTGATGCTTAAACCATCACTAACATAATATACCCTATGAATAGAGTTGTTTTACTCTTTCGCTTATAAACTAATACTTTACCTATCAAAAAGTGGTATAAAAAGTATGATGCTACACACACTGACATTTGGCGGCTTGTGACTATATCACCTGTTTAATAGAATAAACCCCTTTTTTTTTTACTTAGCGATACACTGGAAATTGTGAACACTGGAAAAAATTATTTCCTATAGTTCCCCTTTAAAAAGACATAAAGGATATTGTGATAACTATACACCATCCAGTGTCTTATTCTTTTCTAAAGACAAAACAATCTCTAACCTATTTTCCATTTTAAAATGACTTATTCCAATTGCTTTGGAAGTGAAGAAATACTTTTAATTAAAGTCTTATTCATCAAAAGCCATTTTTATACTTATCTGAGCTTTTGCAATGCATATTGATGTGTTAATGAAATGAAAGGCAGTGATATTAACTGTAACCCTGTACGGAGATTCATATTAAGATGTTGATTTTACTGTAATGAATATTTCAGGTTTCTTTTTCTATCAGTATAGTATTTTATTTATTTGGGAGTAGTATTTATTTTACAGTTCATAGTTATATGGCAGAAATGTGGTAAAACTGATTTTTCCCATACATTACCCCCTTCTCAACCATTTCACCTAGTTTTAAGGTTTGAAGGGTTTTTTCATGAAAATAAAAAGGTCATCATTCTTCATTTCCCAATCTCCGCTTGTTCATTAAACTATATGATGTAATGAATTTGCAACAAATTGAGATGCTTACTGCAGTTGTAGAGCTCTTTGAATGCGCATGCACAGGTAATTCGCCTATTCGTCAAGCGTAGGAGCCTGTTGAAGTAGTGTATTTTGTCATTCACCGGTATTACTTCACTAGATCAAAGTGGCAAATTAGGGGGCTGATGACAGGGCTCCTACTGTTCAACTGACTTTGCCACACTACACAAGAAATCGTGACTGACGCCATTTATGTTTTCGCTATCAGAGCATCACAACCCAAAGTGATGCGAATACACTTTGATGGACAAATTCTCACTTTTATGAGTTTGTTACAATTGTTGCACTTAAAAAGCAAACTGTTTAGCTTTCTCATTTTAAAGAGTTAGTTGAAACGCTTGTTGCTGAACATGTAAAAAAAAAAATTCAGGTAGTAAATGCTATAAAACTACCCCCAAAAAGTAACAACATTTATGGGACTTATTGACTAAAGTCTGAGGGGGTTATTCAGGAAGCTCCGAAGTGAGGCGCGTAGTGTTCGCCTCACTTCGGAACAAGTGACATGCGCATGCTGATGTCCTGAACGCGGACATCAGCACGCGCATTAAAGGGATTCCCCTCCCGGCGAGGAGACTCGAGTGCTCTCGCCGGGAGGGGAATCCCTTTAATGCGCATGCTGATGTCAGTGCGCAGGACATCAGCATGCGCATTTCAGTTTTTCCGAAGTGAGGTGAACACTACGCGCCTCACTTCGGAGCTTCCTGAATAACCCCCTGAATAGTCGTGGACAGATATGATTTCATATCTGTTTGCCACTTCCCCATGTTCGCTTATTGGCTAAACCCTGCAATGTGGTGAATACACGACCAATTCGAATGACTTCGACAGTCATGATCTTTGCGTGCACGTGCACAGGTACTTCTACTATTGACTAAGCAGAGGAGTGTGGAAGGGGTGAATGTGACTAGGTGAACTGTCCCAAATTCACCCATTTGGTTTTGTCACTTCAAACTGGCAAATTCTATCCAACTGACTATGCCACACAATGCATCTGACAGCGATTGCTGCTGTCTGTTTGTTCAACAAGTCTATTTGCTGCTTAGGGGGTGATTCAGCACAGTCCAAACTTACCCTCCGATCCTTCACCTCTGTTCGCACAGACTGTTATGCGCTGGCTGATGTCCTGGACGCGGACATCAGCGAACGCTTTAAAGGGATTCCAGTCTCGCGAGGTGACTCGAGTTGAGCCTCGCCGAGACTGGAATCCCTTTAAAGCGTTCACTGATGTCCGCGTACAGGACATCAGCCAGCGCATAACAGTCTGTGCGAACAGAGGTGAAGGATCGGAGGGTAAGTTCGGACTATGCTGAATCACCCCCTTAGTCAATATTAAGAAGTGAATTTGTGTCTATTTTGGAGATGTGACTCAAATTGTAGCGAGCTGAATTCGACAGGTGAATTCACCCTTTAGTCATTGAGGCCCTAAAACCTATATTGCTCCTTTATAAGTTTGCCTCTTGGAGCAATTTGTTATAATGATGTTTTTCACATCCCTGATAGATTTCTCACGTTCCTGGTGGTCCATTATACATGTTTGTCCAGTTAATAATCACCAGGACAATGATCATCTTTTCACTTTGCTTAGAATGTATCAAACTGTTTTTTTTTTTTTTGCAGAATATAAATGACAGGCAGTCACGGTGTGTACATCCAAAAATCCTGCAATTGAACATGTCATAATTGCAAAATGCTCTTCTGAAAGAGGACAAGCAATTAACTTAGTTGTCATTACTGTGCCAGCAACCTTTACTTACTGAACAATTGGTGGCATCCAGTAAGTTTGTCCTTGAAGTCTGAAAGTGTGTGTTTTTGTCTTGTCCTAATACAGAGGGAATAGATGATTTTTAAAACTGAATGAACCATAAAATGTCTGCTTGTGCCATGTTGCGACTTTTATAACCTCTGTAATTTTGCAGACAGGTAATTAAATATCAAGGTCAGGCATGGTGCTTTAGGAGTGCATCTGAATGAAAACAGTATAAGAGGAAAAAGCTTTAAAAATAAAATTAATTTTCTTTTGCCTTGAGAAGCATATCATGTTTTTGTATGTGGGGCGCCGGGGACTTGGGCGGCGCGGATTGGGGGGCGCCGGGGGAGGGGGACGCCTAGGGCTCCTATAGAGCCAGAGTCAGCTCTGGAGCAGAGTGTGAAGGTTCAATTAGCAGGGTAAAAGCACAGTTTTGCTCAAAATATTACAATGCACACAACATTATGGGTGACATACCAGAGTTCAAAAGAAGACAAATTGTTGGTGCATGTCTTGCTGGCGCATCTGTGACCAAGACAGCAAGTCTTGTATCTAGAGCTACAGTATCCAGGGTAATGTCAGCATACCACCAAGAAGGACGAAACACATTCCACAGGATTAACTGTGGACGCAAGAGGAAGCTGCCCAAATCATGTATATGTATACTGAATGTATCATGTATATGTATACAATGAACATCTGCTCCATAAGATGCACGGGCATTTTTCCCCGACTTTTGGGGGGGGGAAAGTGCGTCTTATGGAGCGAAAAATACGGTCCTTGCCAATTAATGATTTAAATAGCACTTGATAGGGGCTGATACTGGTAGGGATCGGGGGAAGTTGTGGGGGTCCCAGGGACCCCTGCTACCTGGGGTTTAATTATTTTATATAGAAGAGCACGTTCACATGCAAGCGCTTGAGAATATCGCGGGAGGAAGTAACTTGTCAGTCATTTATATGACGCCTCCTCTTAACTCCTCCAGACCCAACAAGAAAAAATTGTCAGGCTGATAGGGAAAATGAGAGAAACAATATATAAAGGAACATTTAATAAAAATACATCTATATTTAAAAAAAACTTTTATTTCATTAGTAGAACTTTATTCAGTAATCGAGTTTTGAGTTGACGGGCACTTTAAATGATGATATAATCAAAGATTGCAGCCTTTTTTAAAACCCCATATGTGCCACTCACCCCTCCCCTCAATTTTAATTTTATACAAAAGCAACATTGACCTTTTTGTATAGACACATAGAAACATGAAAAACAGTGGTTGGTAATGCCATCCTGTATATTTATTTAAAAATGGCAGCCGTGTTAGACAACACCCCCTCAGAATTGCCACCTTTCCCTTAAGAACCTGACATACACATAATACCATCATTTTCCATATACTGGGGTATCTTCATACCTTTAGACAACCCTGTATTTTTATCATCTGTGTAGGCATGTACTGATATGTTGCAAATGGATGAAACTCTTTGCATACTCTATGTGCCTGGATTATATCACCTGGGTTTATATGAGCTCTTAAAGGGAAAGTATGATCCATTTTCATAAAAAAAATAACTTAGTAGGGCCACTTATCAATTAAAATAAAGAATCTGAAATTTTGAATTTTTTTTTTAAATGTATAAATATTTAACTTATTATCTGTATTTGAGGATATATTTATGGGGTAGATCTACTATGAACACTGTTGATTCCTCATCATCATATTTTGTAAATCCCCTGAAGATGAGAAGGAGGCATCTACACAAGTATGTAGAATGGGCACAGAATGTATTTAAGAAGACATCATTGTGACACAGAGATTAAATGTAGAGAGTGGATTATGGGTATTGTTGCTGTTGCAGCATACTTCTTGGACAGCCACATATTTTGAACTTGGAGGTGATCATGAACATTTTCCATAAACTACTAGAAAAGGCTATTACTGCAATGTGACTGCTGGAACTTTCTCTGTTAGGGCCATATATAGATTTATTATAGACTAAAGCACTAATGATATCCCTGATCTTTAATATTTCCAAGCAATGAGTTATTATAAAGGAGAACAGGGATGTATAATGATCAGGATCAGTACATGTAACCTCCCAGTATAAATAAACCAGCACATAACACACTGACATTTCTGAAAGCCAAGAACTTCTCTGCTGCATATGAATTCGTTCTTGGCCCATTGCATATCAAGTTGCTAATTCTCTGACCTTGACAACAGTATTTATATTCTTAACCTTATGCATACATTCTCCTGGAATAACCATTGCATAGTCACTGACTGTATCATTTCTGTCAAGTTCACTTAAAAAAAACATGGTTACTTGAAGCCTGGAGCAGTCTTTGCTGAATGCAGAAATCAAAGCAATCTCTCTGCTTCTTTATTGCCCCAATATTTCACTTCAAGCTCAAATTACGGGGTAGCGCTAAAGGGCAGCTAACATTGTAGCTTCCCCGATCTGATTGGAGGAGCCGCAATTTCAACTGTCTTTTATTCCCACCCCCTCCGACACAAGCTTATAGTCAGGCATTAGGGTTGTAAGGAAGCAGGGGGATTGGTTGAATTTCTGCAGTCTTAGCTGAATGCTAAAAGCTATACTCTGCTTCCCATGAACATGTTTCTAAGTGGACCTGACAGGTGCACATTAAATAAGCCCCAATAGAAACTGGAAGGGTTATAAATCCAGCACTGAGGCTAGCTTATGGCCTTATGTGTGAAAAACTGCAGCTAGAAAACTCTTTGTGCTGTGCTTATATACAGTGACAGTTGAATGATATCGGCCTCAGCACTAAGTTTTCTTAGGTCTCTGCATTATATATCTGGTAATCAACTACAGGAAGATATATTGTCTTCACTACCACCCAGGAGTAAGAATCAGTCTAAACAGTGCTTCCATCTGATGGAAAGACTATGCTTTCTTTGCGGCAGAGTTGATACTGTTAACCATTTCATCTGTGGCTGTGGAGTTTCAGCCTTTATCTCTTACAGTGATCCCTAGTTACCATTTATTATATTAACACATAAGGAAATTACTCTTTTGTAATTCCTGCAGAACTGCTAATTTATTATGATAGTTCTGGTCTATATTACAACTTTAGTTAGTAGGCTGTGGGCCCTTACAATCAACTTCTCTGGGGGTCCAAGATGCCTCAGTCTGACAGTGCTAATACATCATGTATTTAGGATAAAAATACATAGTTCTAGTCTACTTTACCTCATGACTTATGGTATCCAGTGGCCTTTACTTTGGATCCATGCTCTTTATGATTCATGTAGAGACATCAACAGAATCAATCTTTACTGAGGCCTAGTGACCCATGGCAACCAATCAGAGGTCAGCTGTCTTTCATCTAGCTCCTTTCACCAGTGAATGGTAACTAACTGTTGATTGGTTGCTTATGGGTTACTAGACCTCAGTAAAGATTGCCTCTGTTGATCAACTATCTTTTACAGTTTATTGGCTATAACAGAAACATGTGTTTCATAATTTTTTAAGGAAAAGGCCAAGGGTCTCAGTTGGGACAAAAGGTGTCCCTGTGTGCCCCCCCCCCCCCCCCCCCCCCAACGATGTTGTGTGGGTTTACCTTTTACTGCTAGTTGGCATGATCCTTGATAAGCCTGCCCATGCCACATGTTTGAGGTGTTTGAATCAGGCTGTGAAGTTGGTAAAGTAATAAGCTGAATCTATAAATGAGCAGCATGATTCAACTTTGAAAATGCACTAATTGGGCAATGAGTCAATTCCCCTTTGATTTAAAAGTATCAACATATGGGTTCGTTTATTTACTCGTGCTAGTTCACAGTCCATCTGATTGATGCATTTTATGAAATATTGCTCAAGTTCTAATTAAATTAAACCCAAGACAAATATACCAAGAAAGATTGGGAAAAGCTTTTGCCAAGAATTTTATCTTACGCTTTGGCAATTTGAACGGTGTAAATTAAATGCAACTTCAATTTTGTTTTTAAATGTATTAAATTGCTTACAAAGTGTTTGTTTAATGTCTGGACTAAGCTAAATACCACTTAACAAGATGACTGTTGGCAAATCATCTTCCTGATCTTTTTCAATATTTCTTTGTGTATAAACTTGGGGCAGATACAGTGAGCCAAGTGGAGTGATATTTATGAGATGCACCTGTAACATTGCTTGAATTCTCTGCATGTCTAGAAAACTGTAGTTGACTTTTCCACAATGTTCATATAAGTTGTCTCAGATGAAAACAGTTAATCCCCGGGGGCCAAGAGACACAAATAAAAGAATGTTAACAACAAAGAATGAAAATGCTTCAAATACATTTATAGTTATTATATATTCAATCTGTGCTTCCAAACATTCTACATTGTGTCTGTAAAGTATTATATTTAGCTATTTAGCTTTAAAAATAGGGCTTTCAGCACACTTCCTGAATGGGTATTAGCTAAAGAAAACAATAGGGCTGGGTGAGGTTTGATTAACAACATGGCTGCTCTCAGTAAAGATAAGAACAAACAGAAAGCAATAAAATTCCTGAATTTAAGATAACATTTTTACAAGTGATGCATCTGAATAAATGCAATTCCAATCCAAATAGGATTTTTTTTTTTTTTTTTTTTTTTTACTTTTTTGGTGTTGCTAGTCCTTTAAATTCTACTCCATTTGTATCTGTGTTTAATCCAGTAAATTCCAGCCTCTTGCAGCACCAGTTCCTTTCAAGGTTCTCTCCCACAACTAAGAAATGTGATCACAGAGAGGGGCTTCAGGTCAGATAGTGGTGGAAAGCAGTACTACAAGCTACTGCAAATCAAAAATCTAACATTTGAAATGTTGGTCCCAGGGGCACATTTACTAAAATCAAACAGGTTTTTTGACTAGTAAATGCAGGAGAAACAGTCTATATTTAATAACATCGCTGTTTTCTTCTATTTGCTAAACTGTTCAAAATCTATTGCAGAAAAGAATTCTCCACCCTCAGGCTGGAGTAAACCCATTGTTCCCTATAGAGTTGGTCCTGTCATTTAGCCTAAGCCCAAAATATTTCCCCCATTGAAAAGAGACATGGATATGGATCTGTAATGGAAGGAACCCTCATAGAAAAGCATTGCAAAGTTTCTCATGTTAATGATTTATTTCCATGGGGAAACATTTTTATCATCCTTTATAAATCAACTACCGGTACTCCTTGGTTACCCTATGGGAATAATACCAATGTTGCAAGCTGCAACAAAATAACATTTTCCTCAACTCATTATAAAAAATAATCTCAATGGCGACTTTATCATAAGGAAACAAACTGGATTTACAAACACTTGAACAAAGAAAAAGTATCAACTGGGAATTTTCTTTTTTTTAAATAAACACTTTAACTGTCTCTCTGAGGCCTGGGTTCAAACAGGTCTTAATTATACTTCTTAAAATAAGTCTTAAAAATGCTGGAGGCTTCATTCACCAGTTGTGCATCGTTTGCTACACTGATTTTCAAACAAACAAAAAAATAGACGCAATGGGACAAAAATGGACTTCAAGTGAATAATACATAATATTCACAAGTATTATTGGCCACAACATGGTAAAATACTATTTTGGATCTATTACATTATCCCTGTTTTATACAAGATTATTGGGCGAAATTTATTAAACTCGGAAAAGCCTTTTCGGCTTTTCTAAGTTTAATCGGGAGAATGATTTGAAGTTTCTCCCGGTAAGTATCGCGAGATTTGCTTCGTGCGATACTTTGCCGTGAGAAACTTTTTAAAATTAAATATGTCCATGGAAAGGGTAGCCATACAGTATAGCTACATTTCCATGTATATATTCAATAAAAAAGTTTGTCAGAGCAAGTATCGCACAAGTCAAATCTCGCAGTACTTACCGCGAGAAACTTCAAAGCCTTCTCCCGAGTTATTAAACTCGGAAAAGCACAAACGGCTTTTTCGAGTTTATTAAATTTTGCCCATTAATGTCTCTTTATAATGAGGTGATTATTATAACAGATGCAGTAGGGATTCTACTGAACATCCTTGGGAAATAGCATGGGGACCAGCCATTAAAATTCTAAGGTAATATCATGAAAATGAAATAAAACACGTTAGCAACAATTATAGTGGAAATATTTTATAGTAAAAATATTTAAAAATAAAACATAATATAGTTCCCCTTTGACAGTTGTTTTTTTCCACATTAACTTCCATTTACATTGGAGAATAGGAGAACAACAAAAACAAAACAATAATTATTTGCCCCCTGCCGAGTTGGATAGGATGTTCATATGAATATTTTAACACGCTTGCTGCTTATTTCAAGTTGATAAGTGCTTATGAGCGCATTCGGTTGAGTCTCCTCACCACCCTCCATTTTTTTCAGAGCTCCATTTGTCATATTTTGGTTGAGTGTTTCTGCACAGCTTGTTTCTTTAATCACCTGCTGCAGGACTGCACTGATCTCCTACGTCTATCCATCTGTCGCTTACATTGTTTCTTTCTTTTGAGTCTCTCTCAGGCTTCTGTACTCGCATTCATTCTGCGTCCGTCACAAGCCTGACTTTTTGTAAAAACAGTCACATTGTTTTTTTTTGCTTTTCTGTTAAAAGAAAACCAACACACATTTTAAAAATACTCCCCAAACAATTTTCTAGTTCTAAACACACAGTTGATAAAATGTTATGAGCTGCTACTTAAAAAGACACTTTTGAGCTTATAACATCCAAATGGTGAGTCAGATCTCAGCGCTTTAAATTAAAGGGTAAGTAAACTTTGTCTATATGTCTATAAAGAAAGCCCCATTTACCTATTCTCAAGCAATAAAGCGATTAAGAAACTCCCAACTCACTTCTTAAATCCGCAGGGCTCAATATCCCTCTGCAACTGCTTTCTTACTCTCAGTGAGTTCCCTGCTGTGTGTAGCCACATCCCCTTATTTCCCTGACTTCTTCTCTCCACAGTGACCGCAGATGCAGTCGAACAAATTGCATCTGCACATGCTCAGGGTAAGGAGTAGGCTTTTTATATAAGGAGAAGGGAAAGAGACTCCACACAAGACCTGCTATCTGAATAGTGAATGATGTCACTCAGGGGAGGGGCTTATCAGCACTATAGAGGAAGAGCCTGTACATAGAATGACTGGAGAGTGGGGCTGTTTAAAGAAGAGGCAAGTACTACTGATCCCAAAATAGTTTTTACATTTTAATATTTAGGTTGGCTTTCTATATGTATACATGTCAAATAGAAATAATGTTTTATTCAAACTTTTCATACTCTTGTGTTCTTATCTATCAGATCTACCAGTTTAATAAGGGATTAATCCAATGTTTTGTTTTTCATTAGAATAGCACTTTTTTGATATTTTATAAAATAAAAACTGCTGGACAGTGCAGTCACTGCAATGTTCTACTTTATCTAACTAGTGCAGGGATGCCCAACTTGCTTGTCTGGGTCTGTTGGAAGTTTAATTTCAGCAGATGGATAGTTACATGAAAAGGAAAACATTTGACTCTATCGTATCAGAGACTTGAAGGAGCTGGGTCTGTCATAGCTTAAGGCTGCGGAAACATTTTAGTAGCCAGTATTCTTTAAACAAATTGCAAAAAAAATGAAATCCACTTTTTTTTTTGTAAATCCTCACTTGGAAAGACATTACCTGTTTTAAAAATTGATTTTACTCATTTTTTTACTCATTATTTTACTCATTATTTTACTCATTATGGACAGAAGTTCTGCAATAAAGTACGATCAAGATCTCACCATACAGTTATTAAAGGTCACTTTTCCTTTAAACCCTTTATAGGAACTTTTCATTTTGCCTCAGTACAAATCTCCATATAGTGTTGTTTTCTCTTTCTTCTGTGCATATAATCCACAAATAAATGATTGTTCCCAGCTTGAATTTGCTTTATTACATGATGTACGAGTTTTGTTGTTCAATTCAGTGCTCTAAATTATTAGACAAACATACAGCCAATTGTATAATGAGGTGCAGTGTTGGATAAATGTGAATGGCACGGAGTTCTATTTTGCTGAAAATGTTGATTGCTTATGAGTTTTATTGATCTGTTTCTGGAGGGGAGTAGAATTGTCACCAGCTGCACCAATTGAGTTTAATTTTGTTTTCTCCACATCACAAGCTGAGATTTATAATGAGATATGTATCATAGCTAAATGATCCTCCCGGCATCACCTGAGATAACTGAACATACAGTACTTATTGCTTCAAGTATTTCATTCCAAACCGCAGATACAAGGCAACAGGTGTAGGTCTTAGTACAGTCCTTGGCAAGAGGAGAGCTTTGTTTGTTGCATGACAGGGAAGTGTGAGAACATCTCATATCATATTCACAAAGAAGTTATCCTTGATGAAAGGGCTTCTTTCTTTATTTCATACAAGTACTCTGCTGCCAGCATTCGTAAAAGAGAAGACAGCAAGATACACTTTGAGGAACATCTGTGACCTAGTGAGAATGAGGTTGTAAGGACCTTTGGAATCTACATTTAAAGATTAAAATCTTGGAACGAAGCACTTTCTGCAAAACGAAAGTAACATAAATACAAAACACACTGCCAATAAAGATGGATGACCTAGGCTCAGACTCGGACTGCTCTTGCAATCAACGCTGTTATATGGGGTGGAGTGAAGAAGATGATGATGAAGACGACAGAAGAACAGAGTCAGTTTCATCAAGAATGTATTGTTTTATTATAATATTTATAAAAAATATCTTTAAAAGATGGCTTGCTGTAAAATATATATTAGTTTGCAGCAAGATATGGAATAGCCTTAGACGTATGTTACAAAATAAGAAAAAGTGAGTAAAATTTTTTACTGGGAATATCTAATTTAAAGGGACTTCCTGGTACTTTCTGTGTTTCATTTATTGTTGGCTGCTTCTGAGCTTCCAAACTTCCAAAACATTTCATATTCTGTGTATTTAAGCTAAAGGACCAAAGAGATGTCATATTCACATTAATATGGGAGGTAGGTTCTGATGGATTCCAGAATGCAGGGTGGTGGAGAATTTTATTTTCTTCAAACCATATAGTTAGGAATATTGTACCTAAAATATTATACATTTTCTATTTAATATTAATATTTAGTTTGGGGGGTATATGTTCAACCAAAGTCCCAACAATAACTTAATGGGTTTAGATCTCTAGTTAATAGCCAAACGTGATATAATATTGGTGTTTGCAGTGGTCAGATAAAAGAAAGTACTCTGGATTGGACTAGTTCCAGGCAATAATTGAGACAAGACCATGGGGTGAAATTTATTAAAGTTGTAAATTTTCGATCGATCGATCGAATTTCGAAATTTCAATCGAAAATTTGATCGATCGATCACTTCGCCTTTAATAAATTTCGCCTGTATTACAAGTGTCAACTTTAAATTCAGTCTTCAGGTTTTGTTTGTTGATATTCGATAAATCGACTCAAGAGCAAATGCTGAGACAATATACTGTTTACATTTAGTAATGTATGGATAATATATTTGATACAAGCATTAATAAAAACATTGAATTTGTTTTTCATAGATATAATTTTTCTAAATGACAGTAAAATTGACATGTCCAGATGTGCTACTATGTGATCTGCCTCTCAGGACTGTGTGGATGCACACTATGCAGTTTTGGTGGGTCCCAACTTGAGCTGGTTTAGAAATATATATTAAGCCAGGGGTCCCCAAACTACAGCCCGTGGGCTGCATCCGGCCCCCTGAGGCTATTTACCTGGTCCCCGATGATAGGGCTAGGTGTAGGCAGAACGCTGAAGGAGGGGGGAGCAATCTTGGTTCTCGCCCCCCTCCTTTTTCCTACCTACCTCGTCCCCAGCCCATCTCCGTCTGCTGTAAAGATTACAGTTACAGCACTCTTCTCTCCCTCCCCCGGCGCATACTAATGATGTAACCACACATAATCAGGAAGGAGGAAGTGAGGAGTGCTGTAGCAGTAATCTTTACAGCAGACGGAGCCAAGCAGGGGAAGAGGTAGGGACGGAAAAAGGGGGGGGGGGG
>WMED01018203.1:0-12776 GCA_019650415.1 Pipa parva | reverse complement strand
TGTTTGTAGTAAGAGGCAGGAGTGTGTTGTGGGTGGGGGGAGATGAACAAGAGGGGGATTAATCCTGCTATAAAAGGATAGGGACATCTGTGGGGGATTTAATCTTCCTGTAAGAGCGGTGGATTAAGGGTAGATTTTTATTTGATGGGGGGGCGACAGTTTTCTGCACGTGTAAAAGAGAGAGCTGCTGTGGGTCTGTGTCTGGGGGATGATATTACAGTTATTGGATGGGGGAATATAATCCTTGTGCAGGATTAATAGCTACAGCTGTGTAACAGGGAGGCTATTCCTATGCAGTGCTCTTAAAAGGGGAAACTGGGACTAGGGGAGTAATCTTGCTCAAGGGGGCAACTGTGGCAATGGAGGGGCTACTCCTGCTGGAGGACTGATCTAGAGTAGCATCTGTATAGGTTGTGGACGTCATTTTGATATCAAAGACCTCTGAGACAAAGGGAGCTATTTCTGCTCTGTGGCTGAAATGTGGGCATCTGTGTTTATTAATTGTATATATTTAGGGTATAAAGAAATTCTGCTGTAGTACTAAAAGAGAGGCAGAAGTGGCATGGATGTCGTTTTGTAAATGAATAGGATGATCCCACTGGAAGACTGACTGATGGCAGGAGCAGTTTTGTAATCGAGGGTTACATCTGCAGGCAGCACAGCTGTTAAACTGGGAAATAATCCTACTGGAGTGCTGATTGAGTGGAACTCTAGTATAGGTTAGGGAGTGATGCGCATACAAGGGACAGTTGTCGCACTTGGGCAATCAATTGTGCTACCTATGAGGGGGTTGAGTGGGGGAGTTCTTGGTCTGGGGGTAAATTCTGCTGCATCATTGATAGTGACAGCTGTGGAACAGGGATTATTAATTATTATTAATAAGTAGCTCTAGGTCTTGAGCATTAAAGCTGCTGTAGGATTTATAGAGGGGGGCTTTTGAGAATAGGGGTTATGTTGCTGGATAGACAGGTGTGAGCCTGAGGAGTTAATCTTAATGCTACTTTACTCCATTGCTCCTCCCTACATTTCCTCACTGGTACAGTGTTGCCAACTCCTCAGTAAGAAAAATAGCTGTTGGCTGTCCTAAAAATTGCTAGAAGTCACTACATGATGACATAACCAAATTTGCATAGTTGAAAATTTGCATGTCGTGTATAATATATAATATATAATGCAAATATTGTCTCAGTCACGACAATACTATGGAAAGTGTCACAGTCACAACTTTATAAATTGTCATTACAATGGGAGAATAGTCGCAGCTATGGATTTGCTATTACACCAAAGAAAGTCGCTAGATATGCCGCTAGTCGCTTTTTATAAAAAGTTGTTAGAGGGGTCATAAAAGTCAGTAAGTTGGCAACACTGGGGAGGAGTGGCTCTCTTCTCTGCTCTAACTGGAATGGGGAAGCTTTATTTTGTTTAAATAGCAATTTGTATAAAATGAAGAATGGGAGCACTGTAAATAATCTGGGAAATGTCTGTTGGGGAGAAGCATTGCAGGTTATATAATGTGGTGTAAACCTTGACTTGGGGATGAAGGAGGGGAAGCACTGCAGAGCATCTGGGTCAAGCATAGGGTACAATTTAGCATCTCTATCTTTTGGGGTACTACAGAGCATCAGGAGCATGTTTGGAGCATTGCAGAAATTCTGAGGCATATCTGTGGGAGTGCAGCAAAGCATCTATGCCGTGTCTCTGGGGGACACTGCAGAGTATCTGGGGCATATCGCCCAATGTGTCCCAGATTCTGTGTTACAACACCAGGTCTCTGTCTCTAAATCCCACTCCCTCTTTCCCGTATCTAATGGCTGACTGCTGTGTTAATGTCACTGACGCACAGCCAATTGTACATTGGTAGGCAGTGCGGTGGTGACATTGGCAGCAGGGAGGAACAGCGCTGTCCCGCTTTTCCCCCATGCTGCATTTGGGTGGGTACTGCAGAGAATCTAGGCACTGCCCAATATCTGGAGGATGTGTGGCAGATCTGCAGTATCCGTGGTAATATCTGAGAGCGAGGGTACATCACAGCATCAAGGTGTGATAGAGAAACTGCTGAAATGTTTAGTTGAAAATCTAGAAAATTTGGGTTATGTCTGTGGTAGAAACTGAACAACATCTGGAGAAAGTTAGCTTTGATGCAGGCTGTTTTTCTTATTGCCCACCACACCCAGAGTCAGCCCTGCCTTCACCTGCTCACTGGTATTCACTATATTGTAGGTCAGTGGTTCTGAACCTGTGGGTCATGACCCCTTTGGGGGTCACATGACCATCTCAAAGGGGTCACAAACTGCTGTGGAGCTCGAAAGTGATTTCGGGTCCCTTTTTATAAGGGTTCCTGTGTGGTGACGTTGGCCCTGAACGTCACCACATGATGCGCGTACAGGATATGATGACGTTTTGTCCGAACGTCACCACGTGACGCGCGTACGTGGTGAAGTTTTGCCCGAACGACATTACGTGTTTTGAGTACATGATGACGTCGGTGCATGACATCAGCGCTGGGGGTTGTGGTCTCAACAAGGTTGAGAACCGCTGATGTAGGTCCTCTGAGTTCTGCCTTTGTAACTGTGGAACATGGTTTGTACCCAGGATCTGACAAAATTCCACCTTGCAGTAATGTCATTTGAATATAGTTCTTATTAGCCCCTAATTAAGAATGTGATTCGTTTGTATTTTGTTTGAAATACATGTCTCAGAAATATATGATCATTTCTGTGAATTGCATATTGAAGCGTTTCCCAAACATATTTTTCCGTGGCCCGGTTATTTTTGTGCTTATCCTTCGTGACCCACTAATTTTTTTTGCATATCCTGGTGTGTTGTGTATCCAGTCACTGCTAATGAGGATTGCCGGATGCATTTCGCTCCAAGCAGGAGCTTCCTCTCGCAGCAAGTGAACAGTCCTGTCTGCCACGTGTGTTTTTAAGGCATACAATGCGTGTTGCGTCATGAAGTAGCCGGCTCATGAATATTCATGAGCAGTGCCGTGCGCGAAGTCCCTTACTAGTTTTAAGGCGTAGAATGCGTGTTGCGTAATGAAGTAGCCGGCTCATGAGGAGGGGCAACCCGGGCATTTTGCTTTCATGGCCCGGTACTGGGTCGCGACCCACCATTTGGGAAACGCTAGCATATTGTATTCAGGTTATTTTCGCAAAGCTGCTTCCAGTACATTTATAAAAATAAATGCATTTGTTACATACTTTTTCCTTAATGCTTTAATTTTTAGCACACTTGTGAAAGTAATCTTGCCTTATTTTGTTCTTAAGATAAATTCCGCATAAAAACTCTCTTGAAGCTTTCGTATGTTTCTTTTTTCAGGTGTGAAAAAATAAAAACTGAAATGGCAGAATTGAGAATAGATGCCCCTGAGCTTCCTGACTTTACCATACTGAAAAGGTTGGCTCGAGATCAGCTAATCTATATATTGGAGCAGGTCTGTTTTATGAAATGAAAATCTGTTAGATAAACATTCCATTTGCTTACACAATGTTTTATAGTTTCAAATGACAATAAAGGTTTATACCCCATTCACACAACAATTACAGTTAAGAAATAGGAATGTTCTTTTTGTTTGCTAGAACAACCACGGAAGTAAGACCAAACTGCAGTGGAACTAGTTCATTCAGATTTTATTTAGAATAAGTTTCATTTAAAGGGGAACTATAGTCAGATTACATCTTTATGTATGCAGTACTATATGTTAGTGAGAAGCATTTCTCCCCAGTAGATGTGTAATAAATTGTCCTGCTTTAGATGAAACAGCACTGGAAGTGTGGGTGTGTGGTACCAGCCATTTTTCCATTAAATGGTATAGCATTCAAATGAAGACACTATGATTAAGCGCAAGGCGTGAAACGCGTTAGTGCTGCTTATCACCATTTTGTACCTGTTTTTAACTTGATCATGAAATAAAATTTATTAATTTTACGTTGGAGTGCCGGAGATCCTTCATTTGAATGCTACGCTAATTGGATTGGAGTTCCTCCCTGCTCCTGAGCACCCGGATTATCCATTAATACCTTTGGAAAGACATTTTATCCTTTTACATGCATTGAGCAGCCTAACTGATATGTTTCCATTAAATGGTACCCTTCCCCAGACATTTTTGCCTAATGTGTAATGTAACACCTGTGCACAAGTTAGCTTTCCTGACTTGCAGACTGTAATCTCCTGTATTTCAGGAATGTAAACAAATCATGACTGATGATGCCAAAAGGTCAGCACACTTCTTAACCAATAGCAGTCAGGCAGCTTTTTCTTTGTGTTTAGCAGTTATATCACACACATTTCCTGGTGTGGGAGTTTTCCAGGGCTCTGTTATAAATCATTCTGCTTCACATGAAACATCTACTGGGGAGATAAGTTTCTCACTAAGGTATTGTACTGTATATGTAAAGATGTAATCAGACTATAGTTTTCCTTTAATGCATTTGTGCAAAATTTGGGATAATTCTTATTGTTTTCTAGTAATAATTTGTTTTTTTAATTCTAGCTACCTGGGAAAAAAGACTTGTTTATTGAACCTGATTTGATGAGTCCATTAGATCGGATTGCAAATGTCTCAGTATTAAAGGTACTAATGCACAACAGCAATGTGTGTACATATGTCTTTGAAATGACTGACATTTCTGTTGGTTTATTTTTATCTGATTTAATAGACCAGTAACATTGCCATTTAATTATCTAATTAAGTTTTAAATCTGATTATAGCAATTTACAATTTGTGCATCAAGGATTTATAGCAATGCCTTACTGCCTATATATCCTAAATCTCATTGACATTCTTGGGGAATGTTTATTTGTTGTTTGGGGCATTTTGTTCATTTCAACCTATAAATTTGTTGATGAAACTGAAACATATGGCTTAACTTAAAAGTAATTCCAAAAATTTCTCATTTGGATTTTAACAGCAGTGGTTAGTGAATGGTACTTGCAAAAAGGCAGTTGTTGAAGTACTGATTTTAATTGATTTGAGTTTGCTTATTTCTTATCTGAATGCAGACATCTTTGATCGTCCTGTAGGAACAACTACCCATAAAAATATTTTTTTTTCTAGTGACTATATGGACAAGTCATTAGTTCTGATTACCAGCAATTTTCATAAAATTGCATATACACAGACTTTTATTTTGTTAGAAAAGTAATGACTTTCTAGTAAGTAATATTGTGTTCTAGTATATGGTTTTGTTATCTTTGGGTTGCTTTGTTTATAGAAAAGGCATTTGAGGTTTCTGATTTCTGATTTTTATTAATGGTTTGATTTATTTAATTTTAGCAACATGATGTGGACAAACTGTACAAGCTGGAAAACAAACCTATCTACAGCAACTGTGACCAGTAAGCTTTCTTTCTGTTAAACTGCATTACTGTTAAAAGAGGAATTGGCCCTTTTTGTTAAACTACATCTCATAGCAATGCTGGCTTTGATACCTCAATCAACATTCAATTATCTGATCTAAATATATAAATATATCTCCATATTTTATTAAAAACAGTTTACACGTTACTTTATATTAAACTTGGTGCTTTAGGATGCGTAGACCATAGTCTGATAGTATATGTGTAGAGGTTAGATTGAATACTGTAACAAATAAACAATTGATGCACTGTAAATATGCAACCCTTTTCATCCTGGTTAATGGCAAAAGCTAGACAGTTCATCTGCCAAACATGAAAAAAGATGGTACATTTAAAAAAACTGAGATATCAATGAATGTTGCTGTTTCACTGCTGGCATCAGCAGATATTTTTAAACAATTAGTAGATAACCTTCCCCGAGTCTGTGACTCTTTTTCTTTTCATTTGAGGTTTGGATAAGACCTATTCATGACTTGGGTTAAAGTATTTTCTCACCCCAAATAACTACTAATGGTATCTCTAAAATATCTGAAAGCAGACTCTGCAGTTATCGCAAGGTTGGGATAAACTGCATCAGAATTCCCTTGTGGAATTATTTCAGCCTCATTTTCCTAAACAGCTGATCCTAGGCCAGTGATGGCAAATGTGTGACATGCTCTCCGTCGCCACCGCTGCCATCTGTGCAGGCGCGGACCCGACCTGACAGTTTTCATGTACTGGATCCACGGCCTACACTGAAGGAGCGCTTGCTCGCTGGGGAGCGCTCCGTCCCCGATGCAGGCGCGATGATGTCACTCATCAGCGCTGGCACTTTGAGGGAACGGCGCTGGTGAGTGAAAAGGTTGGTCGTCACTGTCCTAGGCTTTGGTGCACATCAGACAAGAACTAAACTTTGACTTAATTCCAAAGTAAATTGATGGGTCTCATAGATGAGAATACAATACACTTTCAATGCTGAGATCTGACTCGCCATTAAGAAGTTAAGAGATCATGCATTGTGTTTTTTTTCTAACAGTTCAAGTCATTAATTTTGCTGTTGTAGACATGCCCCTCCCGCTCTCAGACATTCACACACTAGGATCTGGGGCATAGGTCTTCATAGAGTTCTATGTGTGTGTAAGTGCAGAGGGAACCAGCTATTTATGAAGTCTATTCAGTGATCTGAAACTTGGGGGTAATTCAGGATAGTCCAAAGTGAGGTGCAGAGTGTTCGCCTCACTTCGGACTATCCTGTATTCCCCCCTTGAAGTTCAAAGAACCTGTGGCTCATGTCAGGCTCTTATTGGGTACCTTTTAGGTTCTGTAGATTTTGAGAGACCCCTTTCAAATAAAAAAAGTCCTAGAGCACAAATTGAGTAAATGCATACATCCCCTTTGTCATCAATCTGGGTCTTGCAGACAGTACAAATACCCATGACTGTATGCAGTAAAGGCTACAAAGAAAGTATGCATGAAAGTAATTGACTATTGTAGGAGGTGGCTTATGGGTACAATAGTTAACATATTCCTTTTTACTTTTCTAGATTGTGTTTTTTAATCAGACCACGCATCAAGAATGTAAAGTATATTGCCAGTAAGTCCTAAGATCACATTTTTTTAACTCTTTATATTTGCAGATACCAAATACTTTTTAAGTTGCAGCTATTGTTCACCTGTGTGCTTCGGGTTTTTCTGCCGAACAATTTATACTAGGTAGCAATGTGACAGCAGTACATATGTTAATAGAAATAAGTGTAGTACAAATAATTCAGGCTGTTCACTGTAATCTTTCAAAGGGAAATCCCCATTTAAATGCAAAACAAGTATACACAATGTTTTGGGGCAACTGCCTCCCTTCATCAGGTGTTCGCTTGTTTACATAAATTAAACTATAAGACATCTGTTTCCCTTTCATCTTTGTTTTAACTCATGTACTTTAGCTCTGTATTATATGTACGTTGTGTGATAATAGAATGATTTCCCTTTTGCAGGTCTTGTAAATACAGATAAAGTTTCTGGGAGAAATAGGAAGTATAAAATCATCTTTAGTCCCCAGAAGGTGAGTTAAAGGCAGATAGAACCATGTTTTGTGATGTAACCCTGGCTTTTTTAGCCTTTTTACATGATGTTCCCCTAGAAGGTTTTGTAGAAAAGTAAAGCGATTATTACGAGACCCAGGAACTCAGCAAATTAATATGCCTCTCATTCATGTATCAATGAAAACCTGTTTAGTTCAATAAATACAAACCTGAATCTCCTAACAGTCAAGTTTTAAAAAAATCATTGGTAGAAATATTATTGGCTAATGGCTGTAGATAAGTATACAGATACTTGGATAATGTTTCTGAAATAGAGCCAATGCCTGACACAATAGGGAGGGTTGTGTAAAGTTTTATGAAGTTTTGGTAGAAGATATAAAACGGGCCCCGGGGATATTGTACAGTAAGGAAGTCCCATGTGGTTTTGTCAATGATTTCCTCATAAAATGCTTCTAAAAGCAAATTCTCATTCTGTTTTTTATTAGCCCAGGTAGGATCATAATTAAAATGTTCGTAATACCCTGGAATAGAATCTATTACTTTCATTTATGTAATCGGTAGCATTTTGTACAGCTATGGCACCCACTTTGTCAGCAGGTTTGATAATCTCATTATTGTTCCTCAAATATGACAATGCCTGTCTTTCCTTTATAAGTACGATTTTGTATACAATGTATCACATTACCAACAAATTTTTGTAAGATGACATCAACCAAAGACAAATTGATACAAAAGGTTTTTCCAAATATTACAAAAATCATCAGTGGCTAAGTGAACGTGCTATATTAGCAGCTACGAACAACAATGTCAGTGCCATAAATTTCAGTATTCAAAACGGAATACCAGGGGAAGCGACAACGTATAAGTCCATTGATACTGTGGTTAATCAAGACGAAATTGTCAATTACCCCACGGAATTCTTGAATTCACTCAATTTGCCAGGTATGCCACCGCACATCATTCTTCTTCGAAACATCAATCCACCAAGACTTTGCAATGGTACAAGACTTTCGGTGAAAAATATGAAAAACAATGTCATCGAAGCTATAATTCTGAATGGGAAATTCAAGGGGGAAGATATACTGTTGCCACGTATTCCAATGATCCCAACAGATATTCCAGTTGAGTTCAAATGTTTGCAGTTTCCGGTGCGACTCGCTTTTGCAATGACCCTTATCAAAGCACAAGGACAATCGCTGCAAGTGTGTGGGCTAGATTTGGAGAATCCACATGGTTCTCACATGGACAACTGTATGTGGCCTGCTCATGCGTTGGAAAACCTTCTGATTTATTTGTATACACACCAGACAGAAAAACCAAAAATATAGCATATCCACAAGCACTCAAATAAATAAATAGAATTTAAATGACACTTTCAAATGATTTGCTGATGAAAATAAATATTAATAAAAATGACACAATTCAAATTGATTTTTTTCATAATGAGTTTTCTTGAATTTCCTTTTTTTCTGATATTGCAGCAATGGGTAAGCTAGTACTTAATAAAACACACACGTTGTAGATATATTTTAAAAAATGGTAGTTTTAAGTTGGTTATGAGTTGAGCTTTTGGATGGTCTCAAGCAGGGTGTGGGTTTGTTAGGATGAGCATCAGCCCCTCGAGGATTGTAACAAAAAGCATCTTTGGACAGCAAATAAGTGCTAAATGAAACATTCTGGGTAGGGCTGGTTTAGGGACAGATACTTGGAATATCTATTATTTGGAACCTAACTGTTTTTGACCCACATATCAATCTATCATCATATCAAGCAAAGCATGTTTTAGCAGATTTTTCCAGGCTTCCTCTTTGTGGCACCATACTATAGTTTTAAATGCATTTAACTAGCATGAGTAGAAAGTTCAGCATAATAGCAGCTGATTGAATAGACATGTTTCTAATTCGATAGACAGATGCAATCAAAATTGCCATTGATTCCAGTGAAAAAAAATTAATTAATTTGAGCACGGTACCTCATGACACTATTAGCATGGTATACAAATAAATAAATATGTATGTATATGTATATTTTTATTTATAAGGTCCCACTAGGTTACACAGCACTGCACAATCTAACAATACAATTATAATACAGATTTGGGAGAAGTACTTGGTATATTACAAGTGATGTAAATTAGGAGAATCCTGAAGATATATCACCCTTTAAGTGCCAGACAGCGACTGATAAAAAGCATGAAGGTCCTTGCCTTATAGAATTTAAAATTTTAAACAAAATGATTAAATATATTATTACAAATATCTACATTTTCTCTGTCTTCGATGCAGTTCTATACTTGCGACATGGTACTAGAGCAGGAGGGAATCTTTGGAGGTAAGAAAACTCATTTCTGAAATTCCATAATTTTTCAGTAAAGCAAAACCATTAGTTGTTGCTCAGAACAAAATATAACTTCTGCTAATGTGGTAACTGGTACTATCCAACACAGTTCTTAAAGTAGTACATCAATGCTAGTGCTACTATTGAAGCTCTTCAGAAATATATGTATGTAAATATATTTTTAATTTAAAAACACTTATAGTTTATGCAGGGATGAATGAATAATTGACAATATAATAATAACACAGACATAGGAGAAGTGGTGAATGTAGTACAAGTTAAGTAAACTACAAGCACAGAATCATGAAAATATCACTGTCTAAATGCCAGGGAATAACTGAAACAAGAAGATGGAGGTCTCTGGTTCAAGGAGCTTACAATCTAGATTGGAGGGAGAATATATATTTGAGTATACAACGGCCATTATTACATGTAAGAGGTTATCAACAGAAATCACGAGGGAAAGAAACCTAAAGTCATAAAGTGATCAGATTCTCGGCTCCAGAATTGAATTACCAAATTAATGTTATTTGTCTGTCCTTGTTTGAAGCAAAATTTCACAAAATAAGGTAATTAAGGATGTGGGCTGTTTGATTACCCAGATGTTGCCTTCTATTAGACCAAATTAAAAATATGTTGAGCACAGAAATAGCAAATTTACTAGGCTTGTGACTTACAGTAGTAGTTCAGGTTATCTGCATGGTGAAGTGACACCACATCTTCTTCCAATCATGCAGAGTATTTTTAGCTTGATGGTCACTTAAGTGCAGTAATGTCACTGTCTTGTCAGTCAAAAAATATGGAAACAACAATATCCTCTTCTCAATTTTATACAGATGTAACATGTGATGAGTGGTCGTTCTATCTCCTTCCACTGGATGATGATGTTATCAGTATGGAGCTGCCAGAATTTTACCGAGATTATTTTCTAGTGAGTAATCCAGTATACAGAGAAAGAACAGTCTTCCACATTGTGTAACAAACTGCAGAGCTAATCACGCAACATGCATTTCCCACCTAATGTTACATACTGCTGTTCTAGGGCAGATTAAAAACTGTTATTCTACAGCATTACAAACTTACCTAAAGACTAATGTGACTTAGGGGGTAATTCAGGAAAGTCTGAACTTACCTGGCGATCCTTCGATTCACTTCGCAGAGACTGGTATGCGCTCCCTGTTCTCCTGCAAACGCTTTAAAGGTATTCCAGTCTTACAAGGCGACTCGAGTGGTCGCGAGATGAGGCAAAGTACCTTTAAAGCGTTCACTGATCTTCGTGTGCAGGAGAGGAGGAAGTGAATACCAGTCTCTGCGAAGTGAACCAAAGGATCACCAGGTAAGATCGGACTTTTCTGAATTACCCCCTTTGGTCTTTGATGCAATGATATTATTGTCTCTTGTCTTTGTTCAAACTAATAGAATACACTTGATAAAAAAACTAATTTAGGCTTATAATGCATGTGTAATTTAGTACAAATACAGAAAAAAACATGTTGCTTAATCACTGTATATTCATTAATAGGGTGTATGAAGGCAGTGATTCTATACTTGAACAAAGTAAGGATCCTCTCTGAGGCTTGTGCAGATTTACCCATAGAAACTGAAAAGACTTTCTATGGGAACAGATTGATTTTCTTATTTTTAGATAAAATCTAACATTTTACCTTGGGTAATTCTTAATTTCTGACTTCCAAAAATGATCTTCCTTACGAATAGGAGGGTGACCAACGCTGGATTGGAACAGTAGCTCGAGCTCTGCGCTTGTTGAATTCCCTCTTTGGCCCAGTATCAAAAACGTATGGAATAGGACGGTGCTCTAAGGTATTGATTTTCTATTGTAGATTTAGCATTTAATTCTAGCCTTGATCTTCCCAACTGGAAGCTTCCTGGTCTGATGTATCCTTCCAAAGTCTGCTCTGTGCAGTTTATGTATGTCCATATCATTTTAATGTAAACTGGCTCTGATACATGGTTATAACATAAAAATTACCCACAGAACAGAAGAATTTGGACAGTACTGTACTTGTTGGTCTACTGCTAGATGCTGAACCATGAACAGTCAACCATTTTTTTGTTTTATTTTTGATGCATGTAAGAAATAATTTCTGCAGAGCTATAGGTAGAAAACCTTTTTTACTTTTCTCTTTAGTATAGACATGAAATTACTATATGAATGAAGAACTATCCTGGGTGTTACAGAAATGGAAATATCTGACTTATACTTGGCTAACATATCATTGGAGCAGTTATTTTTTAAGGTCTCCAGCCATGGCCCAAAGCTCAAATTTCACTGTAGAAACACAAAACACTAAAAATAAATCCATTTATTTAGGCAGTCTTGTAAGCAATATTTGACAAAAGGAGACAGACAGCAACCCTCATAAAACAGAATACACTTTAGCTAATGTCACTGCCTAAATAAAAGGAATTGTTCCCTTCTGCTGCTGGATTCATAAAATTGAGCTCTGTTGGTCAAGTTCAGATGGTACATTCAGGGGGTTCTAAAGTCGGAATTGTTGCGTATAGGTGCGAATTCACCAGATAAAGACAGTTGCAATAGGCTGCTACTGTCACAGACATGTCCTTATAAAGAGAACATTATCGCAGTTGTGACTTTATTATGGGAAAATTGTCGCAATCTTAACATTAAAAAATTGTTGCGACTTTACAATGGGGAAATTGTTGCGGATTTGCTATGGGAATCCGCCATATGCAAATTTGACAGTCGAACTTGCACCTTAATGAATAACCCCCTCAATTGTAACAAAGCTGCCACTACCCAAATGTCTGATTCAGTTGTCCAAATGACTGAATCTGCAAAAATCCACTTAATTTGACTACTCTTTATTGTAGAGAAATTTGCAAATAACCTGAGCGTTTAGCTGCTGCCTATACCTTCCTTTACAGCAGGGGTCTCAAACTCAACGCAGCATGTGGGCCGCAGAGCAAGATCACAGCCAGTCGGAGGGCGGCACTAGGGGGCGAATTCACCATAGGCCAAAGTGAGGTGCAGAGTGTTCTCCTCACTTTGGACTGACTGATCTGCGCTCGCTGATGTCA
>WMED01018200.1:0-12777 GCA_019650415.1 Pipa parva | reverse complement strand
CTGATCCTTCAGTGTAAGAACATTATAAGTTATGGGTACTGGAAAACTGGAGGTGGGATCGTGATTCAGGGAATTATTTTGACATTTGGGGTGAAAATTTATTAAAGATGAAAAGGCCGTTTTTCACTTTTCGACCCAAAAATTCAATTAACAATTTTTGAAAATTATTGAAAAATCAAAATAAAAAATTCAATATTGCAATATTGAAAATTCTTTATCACGATATTGAATTTTTTTCATCAAAATTATCGTTATTATGTATTTTGTCTTAGAAATGAAAAAAAGATTTTAAAAAAATCAGGGAAAAAAGATATTGCGATCAATATTGTGATATCGGTAAACTCGATAGCGTGATATTGGCAAAATTAATTGATATCAAAATATCAATATTTTAAATTTTATTAAATTTCGTCCTTGTAGTCGGGAAATTTGTTTCTTTAATGAGGAATGCCTCATGGCATTTTTGCCTTCCTCTGGATCAACATTGCAATGATGCAGATAAACTGGCTAAAATGGATGGACTTGTGTCTTTTTTCAGCCTTATAACCTATGTTTCTATGTACTATAAACATTTGCAAGGGTGTCATTCATTAAAGTGCGAACTGTTGTGTAAATGCCGGTATGCATGTCCTTTTCGAGATTTTGCCAACCCCCAAACTCTGCAATGTGACAAATTTGCAACCAATTCTGATGCCTACGACAGTCATGGACTTACAGAGATTTTTGCGTCACTTTACGCGCATGTGTACATGTAATTCCGCTGTTCAGATGGACAGAGTCTGTTGAAGGAGCTGATTCTGCAAGGCATACAGCTCCGAATACACCTGTTTGCCTTCACCAAATCAAAGTGGTTCATTAAGGGGTTGATGGCAGGGCTCCAGTGCTGCGTAAGGTGACTATTCTTTCAAAAGTAGCAATGGTGACTGTGACTAAATTAGATTAGATTTAGATTATATTAGATCCATTGTCACTGGGAGCGTACAAGTACAAACCAGTGAAAAGCATATTTATAGCATTTACAATAGGATACACAGGTTCATAGATATAATGATTATATCATAATATAATGCAATATAATATAATAATATAAATAATACATAGTATTTATATAGGCTTAAGGGGGTATGAAATGTTTATGGCAACAACTGCCTCCGGAAGAAACTGTTTCTAAACCTACTCATATGGGATTTGAGGCATCTAAAACATCTACCAGAAGGAAGGAGACAGAACAAGTCCTGGTTAGGATGAGAACAGTCAAGGATAATATTCCAAGTTCTGTCTATACAACACTTGCGATAAATGTCCTCAATGGGGGTCAATTCTGTGGCAATGTTCCATTGGGATGTTTTGATGACCCTTTGTAGTGCATTGTGGTCTTTGGCACAGCAGTTCCTGTACCATGCTGTTAGACAATATGTGAGGACACTCTCGATGGTGCATCGATAGAATTTGGTCAAGATTCTAGTATTAACTTGTTCTTTACGGAGGGTTCTGAGGAAATAAAGTCGCTGTTGGGCTTTTTGGATAGACCTCAAAGTGTTGAGGGACCAGGATAGGTTATTTGATAGATGTACACCAAGGAACTTGAAGCTGTCCACTTGTTCAACTATGTTCCCATGAAGTCTAGTATTAAACATGAACTAGGCACAAGGTTGGTTTGTTTACCTGCTCAATCCTGAAAAAACCGGCTGCAGTGTGAAGATGGGTGCTCAGAGAAGGGATATCCAGTTCCCAATCCGTTGAAGCAGAAAAACAATTGTTCTCTGGCACACTGTTGAGGTAAAATCAAAATTTTATTTCAAAAATTAAAAGTCCATGCTGGGACACTTGAAACGGTGGGTAGGGAGGACCTACACGTTTCACGCCTGAGCGCTTAATCATGGTCACAGGTGACATATAAAAATAAGTATTTTTCATTTAAATACAGTTAGTGAGATATGATGAGACTTACGTCACTGCCATTCACTAGAGGAATTTTCCTTGATCCGCATGATTTCTCATCCTAATATTGTGCGACTGACTATGCCGCACTATGCATGTGACCTCGTCTGACGCTGTACGCTGCTCCATGAATAAGAAGTGAGTTTGCGTCTTCCTGATCGTAGTGACAGGAACAGACATGAATCCACTATGCTAGTCCCTTAGATTGTAAGCTCTATAGGGCAGGGACCTCCAACCTTTTGTGTCAACTGCAACCCATCAACCGCAAGTATCCTTGTGATATTATACTTGTATTGTGTAATGCACTTTTCCCATATCTGTCTTATATTTGTATTGCTGAATTGTACAGCGCTGTGTAAATTTGTGGTGCTTTATAATTAAAATTCTATATACATTATACATACATACATGCTAGGCAAATTCACACTCTAATGAATGACCCCCTTGGACATTTTGTTTTTTCATTATATCAATAGCAACACAGAAATACTTTACAGTGGGCCATATGGCACATAATTTTATCGTTGTTTCCTTTACCAAAGAGGGTAATTAAAAAGATAGACTATTCAGGTATCAGGGCTGGTTTTGACAAAATCATTAGAGTATATTTTGTAATTTGAACCTAATGTATCATCAAATCTTGCTGTTATCAACATTTTCTCCATAGGACTGCATGCTCATACTTATCTTGAGTTATTGTAATTTAATTTTAACATAAATACTATCACACACAGTTTAAATGGCAAACCAATCCAGCTATATCTGAATACAGACATTGAACTAAAATATGGTTTTTAATATATTAATAATATTAAATGAATGAGTAACATCCTTAATTATTATTTGATGAACATAATGCAATAAAACATGTTGGGAAAGCACACAATGCTACATCTGACACAAAGAATCACACTCTTTTCCCCAATGAAATGTAAAATCTGAACTGCATTCACCAGCGACTGCATCAGAGGGTTGTTGCATAATTCTGTAGAGTAAAAATGATTGTGAAATGAATAGTTAAAAGTAAATAACATAGTCAATGAAACTGATTGAGGACCAATTTATTGCATTCTGCTCCAACACATATCTACTGCTCTCCACCCAAACACCACTCTCAACTGGAAGCTCTTCACCAGGTAAGTTGATTAAATAAAGTAATCAGGTAAATTTGTGGACTGTTTTTTGAGAGCTGGAGATAGACATGAAAAAGCAATCATCAAAGCCTTGTCATCACTAGCTTTTTGGCTACAAATGGGGAGGAGACATGTGGACACTTGTCTAAAATATATGAGAGGGAGTCATGAATGAAAGGCAGGATGGTATTGATAGACACAGAGTTTAATATTGCATGGCACTGTCTAGATACCCACAAATGCTGGGTTAACTATGCTTTAGATGAGATAAATTAGATGATGCATGGATTCCCCCCAAAAAGTTTTGATTGAAGTCATCAATTCTTTTCTTCCATTGTAGGAATTTGTTAGCCACCAGAAGAAGACAAGTCTAAGGTAATGATGAGAGATATTGATATTGAGAGGTTGATATTTTACTTAAGATTTTTGTATTTCTTGAAACCCATATATCTGATTTATCTGAAGCTTTTCTTAGTAAGGAGCAAACTGACATTATTAGGACATCAGGCAGGGATCAGAACCACTTCTAGTTATATACATGTGAGTACAGAACTGAATTAAGTTCCTCATGATGTATCACCTTCAACCTTCAACATGATCCGGGAATGTTTTTATTTCCAATACATTATCCCAATCAACTGTATTCATATCATTCATTATATAAAATGCGTACACCCTAGAATAAACTATTTCTGTTCAGAAAATAATATTTATTTTATCTTAAATAGAAACTTTTGCTTTAGACATTTGCTGTGTCCTCAGAAAAATACAATGACAAGTAACTGCTGTTCATTTCATATTTGATACTAATTTGCAATTACTTTTAGATAAAAGATTTTAGCAGAACAAATTCCCTTTGTAATCTACATTTGATGGAAAAGCCGACTTCAATTTGAATACAATAGAATTGTTTTTATTTGTTCAAGTTACCCTCCGATTACTAATTTATATCAAAAACTCTAACCTTGTTAGCATCTGGACTTATTTCCATAATAACAACCCCTTCAAAACCTACAAAGTGATGAATAATTGACAACAAATGAAATGTTTTGATAGTTGTCGGCACGAAGCATGCTTAATGTTTTGTGTTGCTTCCTAGCTAATTATGTAGATGACACATTTGTCAGACCTTGACTGCCATTAGAAACGTGTTTCCAGAGGGGAGAAAAACAGGCTATTCATAGAGTAATTAACTGGGATGCTCAATGACCTGTGAGAGATTCAAATGGCTGCCAGTTCAGACATTGTTTTGTTACAGAAGCAGAGGGGTAATTAAAATTCCGAATTACAGTGCTATGATAAAGCATTTGTTTGTTGACAGTATACTCTTCCTCTAGTTTGTTAATTCTTTTTTAAATTGCTTCTAATCCATTTATAGCCTTATGAGTTGTGTGTCTGAATATTTACTGACAACTAATATTATTGCAAATTGTTTTTAGATGATGCACTGAGTGTTTGGCTCTTGTACAGTAGCACAAGGTAGGCGGTATTGAAAATCTGCTTTCCCCTTAAATTGACAGACATGGGTTATCATAATAAGCTTTCCCTATTTTGCCTTAGGGGGGGACGGAGTGTGTTTTATTGGGACAAGTCCACATGGCTGGTCTTAACAAAATAATAATGAAATAATAATTATACTACACATGTGTCAGCAACCTCATTAGATAAGTCCAAGGCACTGACAGAATAATTCTTTTGTATTCTAGACAGTTGTATTCCCTTATTTCTTCTTGTTACTTTTTGATACTAGAGATCAAAACCTTGAAACCTTGATCACCAGTGATCATTGTTAGAATAACAGCAAATATTTGCCATTTTACGATACAAAATAATACACTGGTGCTTTGTTTTAGTGTAAAAATATAATTTCCCTGCTGCAATTTTTAAAAACTTATATATATATATATATATATATATATATATATATATATACACACACACACACACACATACAAAAAAGAGTACTGCAATACTTGGTGATACCTTTTTTACTTGGACTAACTTTCAGTTTAGATAAAAAACAGGTATCAACAAGTATTGCAATACTAATTTTTTTTGCATCTGTGGACTAACAGATGCAACCCCCACCCCATTTGTTATGTGACTTTGTTTATGTTTTGAATACAATTTTTTGGACACTGAAGACCCAGGAGTGCTGACTTTTTTGTTGTTATTTTTAGGGGAGGGGTTTGCTATATATTGTGGTTCCTCCCTGACATCTGGACAAAAGCTATTAACCCTTTGAGGGTTATGCAGGTTTTATATACAGTATATATATATATATATATATATATATATATATATATACAGTATATATAATTATTATGTCTCTTTATATTTTTACAATCTTTCTTGAAACATTTCATATTGTAAATTCTAAACATATATCAAAAGGAGAAAGTAAAAGCAAAACTAAATAACAGAAACTATGGTACAAAGACTTTATAACACTATATTTTAAAATATGCATTATTTTATTCAATATATAGGAAGGGAGCAAACTGATTTCTAATAAAAATGACTGTGTAGAGTACACAGCATTCCTCAATCTAAACTTTAAAATTGCTATTTAACATGACAAAATACATTGATAAGTGCACAAAAATACATTTTCACTGAAATATGACTATTTCACTATTCATGAGAGTAAACAAACTACTTCAAAATAGAACAAAATGAGATGGTTTAGGAGGAAAGACTGAAAGAAAGAATTAAACCCATTTCAGCTTTGTAATAAGGTGGTTAAGGGGTGATATGGTCACCTTATATAAATATACAAATGGTCATTATAAAAAGCATTATAATAAGCTTTTCACTTTTAGGACATCACAAAAGATATTTGAACATTGACTAAGGTTGGGAAAAATGTTTATTCTCTAGCTTTGAAAATAATTATTTACTTGTAAAGCCTGTAAAGGTTGTGAAATTTCAGAATACTCTTCCACAGAAACCGGTAATAGCAAAATCTCTAAAATGCTTCAAAAAGGGTTTGGACAGAAAATTAAAAGAAAACATAACATTAGAGGTCATTTAATGTAATGAAAATCTTTAGTAGTATGATGTCCAATCAACACCAATGGGAAGGCAGATTTGTTTCCCATGTTAATGCAAATTGTTCCCAAGCTTTAGATTTTGGTTTTGTACCAGCAAAGATAAACTAAAGGAATGTTTACTTTTTTTTGAAGATTTGGCCTAAAAACAGATGTGGTAGATGGGAAAAATAAGATGTGCTTGGCAACTTTTTTCAGCTGAAAGTTGTTAACTGTTGGTGATGCACCTGATGTCTATTGGGTGGACACACCTGTATGAATGTAGTCGTAGACATAATGGGGGTTTATTGTCTTATCGACTGTTGAACTCTCAAACAGAAAATTCCCATAGAAAATACACAACCATAACAATTTTAAAGTTACAGCAATATTCCCATTATGAAGTTTGCAACTGTGACGGTAGTAGGCTATTTTGACTGTCTTTAGCTGGCGAATTCAAACCTTTACACAACAATTTGGACTTTAGTCAATAACCCCCAATGAATGAATAGCAAACCAGCTGTGTTTCAGCAGACACTAGAAGCCATGTGCTCGTAACCCCAGACAGAATAAGGGAATATGACAGGGTAGCAACAGAATGATCGTTGGTATGAGTCATTTGCATAGAATTTCTGTGTCTACTGTACTATTGGGAGGTTACCAAATGATTGCCCCTGATAAAACATTATCTTGTATGTTTTATATTATAGTTCATATGGTCTGATGCTCTGTGGTGGTCTGCAACTCTCATAATTCTAATAGTACTTCCACTTTAATGTAATTAATGCCAAAGTGAAGCATTACCTACACTGAGATGGATCTTTATTAGCCTATTTATTAGAGAGGTGCAGGGTAGTGATCAGTAGTGAATTATGGTTCTTGTCTGTGATTATGTCATCTGGACTATGCAGATGATGTCATTTTTTGAGACCAGTGAAAGTGCCTAGGCTGCATTGGACAATCTTGACAAGTCTTTCTTCTCATATGGGATGTGTTTTGCTCCCTCGAAATGTAAGGTCCTGCTTCAAGAATTCGAACCAACCATCCTTGTCTCTATCTGGAAAGCGACTAGCCATCATAGATAACTTCACTTATCTGGAAAGCAGTATCTCCAATGATGGTTCTATTGAAATTAGGTTAGCTCATGGATAGTCAAAGCTAGGGTGACATATGCTGGCCTCAGACATCTATGGTGTTCGGAAAGACGTATCTCATCAGGTTAAGGGTCTTGTTTATAATACGAAAGTTCATTCAGTTCTTCTTTATGGCTGTGAGACTTGAGTGATGCGTGTTGAAGACTCAGGCCTTCCAGAGGTATTTGATCACATTTGTCTGTGCCGATTAGCTCATGTGAAGTTTAGTGATAAGGTGAGCAATGCTGAAGTAAGGCAGCAAATTCTGGGGAAGGATTTAGGACAGCACTCAGTCATTCAGAGAATTCAACTAGTAAGGCTTCATTGGTTAGGGCATGCTCTCCAATCCATGACTTGTTCCAGAGGAATGAAGAGTTCAACAATAGACTTAGGGAAAGTGGGAGCCTTTCAGCTCCCTGGTCAGAGCCCAAAAGACCATACTCATGTATGGCTCCATACACTTAGAGATGTGGCTTTGAACAGGCATGAGTGATGGGCATGCAGCCACTTTTTAACATGTCAGACTGTCTGTGAAGAACGCTGAGTTTGATGTTTCTACCTGTTGGCCAAGACGGTATTTCTTTCAGTTACTGATTGTGTGGCAGTCAGCAGCGGTATTCTATACCTCTCTTACACTGTTGAATTATGATGTCTGTCTGTGAGATGGAAGGCTCCAAGTCACATATAGATATTTGTAACTTGCAAAATCATTTCTATGCATTAATGCAAGGCAATATAAAAAAAAACAGATTTATTTTTTATAGGGATAGCATTGTTACTAGTAATTATCTATCAAGCATTTCTTTTATGTTATTTATAGTTCATCTATATGACTGCTATTAGTGAAACTCATCTAATTAAAACTGACCTCATTGTCTCCCATAGGTCAAGTTATATGAACACAATTAGAAGCTGAAGATATAATGGGGATTATTCACTAAAGTCCAAATTGTTGTGTATAGGTGTGAATTCACCAGCTAAAGACAGTCGCAATAGACTGCTACTGTCACAGTCACATGTGGTGGCTCATCAGAGACCAAAGTAGCCTGTTGTAGACTGATTTGCAAAAGTAGCTCCTTTGCCATCATTACATATTCAATAAGCAGCAATGTTCTATATGATATGATAAAATCACACGTACTATGCAATAATTCACTAAGTACAAATTCAGATACAAGATCAGTGAAAATTGGGGCATTTACAGCCAAAAGTGGTGCACAACTATTGACTAGTCTATTGAAGTGAATTATCCACAAACAATTAGCAACTTAGGGTTAGTATACAAGGTATACAAACAGCCATAACCAACAGCAAATGCTATCTAAACAGCAAAATCAGCAATAGATTTCTATTAGGCAGTTACCCATAGGATAGGTAGGATCTATGTCTATACCAGTGGTTCTTAACCTTGTTTGAGGTACCGAACCCACCAGTTTCATACGCATATTCACCGAACCCTTCTTTAGTGATAAATCACCCTTCTTTAGTGATAAATCACCCTTCTTTAGTGATAAATTCCTTAACCTCTGTGGCGGAGGCTCCGCCGAATCCCTGAGACCGACTCACCAAACCCCTAGGGTTCGATCGAACCTCAGTTAAGAACCACTGGTCTATACAAATAACCTACTTTAGTGATTTCTCTCCAGAATTTTGACAGCAGGTGATGCAGTAGCAGGGGAGGATCAAGACTCAGTCACATACGGTAGTCGAAGTAAAGGATACTGGTGTACTTTCACTGAAACATGTCTTTCACTCCATCCTGGGAGAAGAGAGGATTGAAGAATTTCAGAATTTTTTTGCCACAGGTTTTGGTAGATATATCCTCACCCCATTACTTAGCGGCCCCAATTCAGACCCCTCTCTCTCTGCAAGGAAATAGAGGGTAGTATGCCTTAGAATGTCTTAGGATATTTGTAGATTAGAATTTAGGCCCCCCCACTTCAGGACAAGGAGGGGTCCTTTTGATAGAAAATTGCTCCATTACTTTTATTTTATTTTAGCCACATCATCCCACCACAAATTGACCCCTTATAGATCCTTAAACCCCTATAAATAAAGTATGGGGATAAAGGAGTCAGATTTCCCCATCCCCCACTAAGTAACAGGGTGGAAGGTATATTTTTCCTTAAGCAACTGGATAGAGCAGGGGTAGGCAATCTGTGGCTCCAGAGCCGCATGCAGCTCTTCAGCTGCATTGTTGTGGCTCTGAAAGCATCTCCATCACCCCGCCCATGACCTCCGACTCTTCTTCTGATAGGATGTCAGCAGGTCATGTGATTGGGAGTGTGCGCGTCTCTCCTTTTGCAGCTACCTTTTCAGCGGAATGGCTCCCTCCTGTGCAAAGTTTGCCCACCCCTGGGGTAGAAGGAAGGAGAGGAGGTTATTTTTATCTTGTCATGATCTCCTTCTTTATAAGCCTTTACACAACGCATAGTTTTTGTAATATTTTAAGACATTGTTACAATCTTGTCTTTGGAATACAGTAATAATAAACTATTCTGTTTTCTAGCACATATTCCAGGGCTTGGAGAAGATAGAAGGGAGGAGTATACAGGCTGTTTGTTAAAATAAATTAAGAGACTATGTGGAGCCTATAGACAGAGAACGTGGTTCAGTGCTGTGCAGAATCAGCCATACAAAAACAGAAGGCATGTTGTGTATGATTCAGTGTCCCTTTAATAGTAAAGAATACATGCATGCCGAAATGAAAAGACTAATGTTCACTTTTATGGATAATTTAGTTAAGAACACCTATGGCCAGATATGCCGGCATCAAATTCAATTTGGTATTGACTAAAGATTTTGTGTTGAGGATTTGGTATTCAGTCAATGTATTCATTTAGTGCATATCTGTCCTAATATATGTCTAGGACACAGGCTGGTTCACTGGAAGACTGAATCAGAGCAATATATGTTATGCTCTGCATTAGGATACACACACATACACTACCGTTCAAAAGTTTGGGGTCACCCAGACAACTTTGTGTTTTCCCTGAAAACTCATACTTTCATTCCTCAAATGAGTCGCAAAATGAATAGAAATATAGTCCAGACATTGACGAGATTAGAAATAATGATTTTTATTTGAAATAATAATTTTCTACTTCAGACTTTGCTTTCATCAAAGAATGCTCCCTTTGCAGCCATTACAGCATTGCAGACCTGTGACATTCTAGCTGTTAATTTGCTGAGGTCATCTTGCATCATTTGGAGGTGTGCATTGGGTCGTTGTCTTGTTGCAGGATAAAATTGGCTCCAATTAAACGCTGCCCACAGGGCATGGCATGGCATTGTAAAATGGAGTGATAGCCTTCCTTACTCAAAATCCCTTTTACCTTGCACAAATCTCCCACTTTACCAGCACCAAAGCAACCCCAGACCATCACATTACCTCCACCATGCTTGACAGATGGGGTCAGGCACTCTTCCAGCATATTTTCACTTGTTCTGCATCTCACAAATGTTCTTCTGTGTGACCCAAACACCTCAAACTTAAATTCATCTGTCCATAACACTTTTTTTCCAGTCTTCTTCTGTCCAATGTCTGTGTTCTTTTGCCAATATTAATCTATTCCTTTTATTAGCCAATCTCCGATATGGCTTTTCCTTTGCCCTGAAGGCCAGCATTCCGGAGTTGCCTCTTCACTGTAGACATTGACACTGGCATTTTATTTAGTGAAGCTGCACGTTGAGGACCTGTGAGGCGTCGAGTTCTCAAACTTCAGACTCTAATGTACTTGTCTTCTTGCTCAGTTGTGCAGCGGGGCCTCCCACTTCTCTTTCTACTCTGGTTAGAGCCTGTTTGTGCTCTCCTCTGAAGGGAGTAGTACACAACGTTATAGGAAATCTGCAGTTTCTTGGCAATTTCTCGCATGGAATAGCCTTTGTTTCTCAGAACAAGAATAGACTGTTGAGTTTCTCATGAAATTTCTCTTTTTCTGGCCATTTTGCAAGTTTAATTGCAAATTGTAGATTCTCAACTAGCTGAAAGGAAGGTCAGTTTTATAGCTTCTCTGTTAACTGTTTTCAGCTGTGCTAACAAACTTGCACAAGGGTTTTCAAAACATTCCAATAGCCTTCTTACACAGTTAGCAAACACAATGTACCATTGCAACACTGGACTGATGGTTGTTGGAAATGGGCCTCTATATGCTCTATATGTCAGTCCACAGATGTAAAAAGATGAGTACTGAAATACTTGGTGATACCTTTATTATTGGACTAACTCAGTATTGCTTGAAACTTGATAAAGGGAGGACAGACCTCTTGAAAGCTTGTCTGACACAAATAGACGCAGGCGCGCGCTTGTCACTTAAACCTATATAAGGCTTACTCTCCCTAGCTCCTGTGCCCAATCCTAGTACTTGCTTGCTAGTACTTTGGGTTCTGGTGTATTCTCTGATTCAGTTACTAGTTGCCTGAACCCTGCCTGATCCTGTTACCTTGAATAAAGTTTCCTGATTGTTCCTGAACTTAGATTTACTCACCGTTAGTCGGTTAGCCGCTATTCATCTAAAAGGCTCAGTTCTAAGATAATTACACTACCTGCTTGATTCACCAGTGGACAGCAAAGCAGGAATTTTGCCTCTGCTTGGGGTAGGAGGTAATTGCTGGGCCCACCATATTACTTACATTACCCACTATGATACCAGGCTTTACCACCATAGTTTGAATACGAGTGGGCCTGTTTTCTTCTTACACAGATAAACTCTCTCTCATTAATTGTTCCAATGGCCCGAAACATATCATGATAAGATTATATTAAATTTGGTGTAGTTATACTACCTTTACGTTACGGATGCTGTTTCTACCTTTTTAGTTTGGAGTTTGAATCGTGTATTGGTGGATTCGCTTGGAAACAGTGTGTTTGCAATATAAACACACAGCTGGGACACCTTTTTTCATTGAATCTTCTTCCCAAAATGGTGTTGCCTTTAAAAGACAATTAGCCCTAGAAAAAGCAGAAATTAAAATCCTCACAGTTATTCCTATACAGCACTTGCAGAAAAACAAAAATGTTACCTTTAAAGAGGAACTAAAGTCTCCTAATAAATTACATTCGTTCATCTAGCCAACATTCTACCAACATAATAAACCCACAATCTTTCCATCCCAAGTTATCAACTTAATTATCTTTGCTTCTTCTATGTTCATTATTTTACATGTACAAAGAAGCCATGATAGCTTTTTACTTCCACCCCCTGCAGTGAAAACTACTGCCCTGGGCAAATTCCTCTTACAGAGCATGTGTGAAACCAACACTGTGTTTACTGACTGGGCAGTTAAAATGACAGGAGGAATGAAGAAATTTTTTGCTAGTAATCCATTCCTTGTTGTAGAAGTATAGCACATTGGTTAAGGTATATTTTTTGCATGCGGAAGGCTGTTGGTTCAAAACTTGATCTTTATTTATTTATCACTAAATAAGGTAGCACCTCTATTTTGTAAATACAGTGAAGTGATTTGGGGGGGTAATTCACAATAGTGCGAAGTGAGGTGCAGAGTCCTCGTCTCACTTCGCACTGACTGATATGCGCTCGC
>WMED01018199.1:0-12777 GCA_019650415.1 Pipa parva | reverse complement strand
CAGAGAATACAAAGCACATTTGGTGTAGTGCTTCAAAGCCTTTGATTATTAGTTGTGCTGCAGCAGTACAGCAAAAAGAAAAATAGGAGAATTCAAATAGTGAGAGACTGACACTCAAGTTGCATAACTGGCACAAAGGAACATTATTGCTGCTCTTAATCAGAGACCCTCGTTTGCTTGTTTACTGCTGGGAGTTCCAAGGACTGTCACACACTACAACTCACATTCATCTCTTAATAAATATTGGTTAGAGTAGTACTTATGGTTTATTTGAGTGTAGTCTAATTTAATCTCCATCCTGTCAAGGTTTTCATAAATCACCGAGGGAGTGATCTTGTATTTTGAGATTTAATTAGCATTGCAGATTTATACACAAAGCCTGCCAGATATACTACCCCCACACTATATTCAGTACTTTCAGCTAGCTGCCAATTGCATGGTACCTTTAGCTTCACTATGCTCACAAAACAATTATTACCTGTTCTTACCTAACTGATGTTCCAGTGAGTCCAGCAGTCCACTGTGCAAATGGACCACTTGCCAGCATCAGCAACCTGTGTCACTGATTAAAGAACAGCCCCATTTCCACAAGAGCTAATTTAGAAAGAAACATCAAGCATGTTAGAGGGTGGAAATGTCCAACTAATTATACAGCCTGGAAATATACTGAAATTAGAACATAAAGAGTAAAAATGAAAACGATAGAAGATATTTCTGTACTACGCCGAGTATATTTCTCCCGAAAGACCTAACGTAAAGGTACATTTTAGAAGGGAAATTTTTCTAAGGAAAGATGGATCACTAAGTCATGGGAAGTGCTATATTATACTTAACATAATATTTTGCAGAAAACTGTTAAGTATATCAGTGGTACAGCTAGTGGGAATAAAAGAGAGATATGATCAGAGCTGCTAATCTAAGCCATAGTATAAAAAAACCCATAAGAATTTTATCTTGTACAGATGTATTAATTCCTGCAACCCCCTGGAAGCTAAAATGGTGGAAGCAATTGTACAGGTTGTGGACAAAATAAAGAAAACGCAAGTGTGTTAATATGGTGCTGGCCCACCATTTGTTCTTTTTGCAATCTACAGTATATTCTAAATAGTATTAGAAGAGAGAATTTTTCTCCTCAATCTGGTTTCACAAACTGACAAGATACAAAAATCAAAAAACAAAAATAACATTAAAGGGGTTTCACAGTCTATAATTACTTACATGAGGCTGGGGAAAATCACTTTAGGATAAAAATAATTTAGTGCCACTAATACAGTGAATTGCCATACGTTTGTGATTAACCTTTGTTTGTTGTGCCCAGATAATCATGTTTCATCATTTTAACATAAAAACACAGTTCTTATTCAAGCTAATCATACCCATGACAACATATGACTGTTGAGAATTGATTGAATGTTTTTATCTCAGGACAACTGCAAGTATATTTTAATAGGCTTAATGTGTGCATATGGTAGGTTTTCATATGAAACAAAAATTAGATTTTTGTATATTTTGAATCTTTAAATGTATAATTCTTTGTATTATCAAATCAGCACCAACAATAGCTGATGACACAATATGTGAATCAATATGGGGACATAAAATATAATACAGTAACAGTCTAGTTTCAGTCCATGGAAAGAATCAGAAGTTGACCCACTAATGGTTTCCCTAACAGATTACTCCCAAATCTCTGCAGCATGTTATTCCCAATCTAGAGACATTGTGCACCATTAGTAGAAAGTTAGCCTTAGGCTAGGGCTACACTGTGCGTTTTGCAGCATGCATTTATCTGAGTGCAGCAAACACCTAGCTCTGCTCCCCATAGACTCCCACCTGTTTATAAATGAAGTCCAGTGGCAGTAAAGCTAGGCTTTTTTGTGGTAAAATGCCCAGTTGATGGCCCTGAATGCTCCATTGTACAAGCAATAAAATGTCTCCAGGCAGTGAGTAAGGTTCTGAGGGCAGAAGCTTTGTGCATTTTGGAAAGTATATGTATGCTCCATATATAATAGCACATTCTAATGATAAAGCCACACTGCCTACTGTGTAGCTGAGTTAATTGTAGCCACATACATACATATTACTTTGCCATCATTCTCTGCAGGTGCAGGTCATGTTTCAGGCAATGACTCCCCTTTATCAAGTGCAGATAAGGGGCGTTATTGCCAACATGTAATTCACATTTAATAAAGGGTAAAATCTCTAACAAAATAATTATGTTTTTTTTCTGATGTGTCCACTTTTACTTCTGCTTCTTCTACATGCATTACTTCACAAGTACATGGGTTGACTTTGCAGAATTTCATCTCCGTTCCCTGCTGGTATCCTGGGTATTGGCTTCTTACAGAGCATGTGCGACAACCAGCATTGAGTGTATGCTTCGTGACAGTTTAATGGACCATGTGATATTCCCCAGTTAATCACAAGGGGTTATTTACTAAAGCATCAGTGAGTTAATTTCAGCTTATTTGATTCAATTCATTCCATCAAATTTCTTTTTTCTATGCTTGAAAAAATTTGAATATTTATTAAAAACCAGGGAAAACCAAATTGATTTGAAAAGAATTGGGAATTGCTAGGCAGGCATCTAGGGCAATGCTCCTCTTTCCACTACCCCAATGTCCCTGTGGGGTACAGAGGCATAAACAAAACAATTAGGGGTCCCTGGAACCCATATCCCCAACTCCCACCAACCAATATGTGAGGGTGGGGGGATCACTACTCCAGAGACCAAGTGGGGTAGGTGGCATCAATATTTATATCTCCACCCTCCTTTAGTGGGGTGGCAGGGGTCACTCATCTAGAGGGGGTCAGTCACTGCCCCCTCCCATAGCCCCCAACCCCATCAGTGCTATGGGGTTGGGGGCCCTAACCTTACTATGGCCTACAAAAGAAACCTCACCCTCTACCTAACCATGAGGTAAGGGGCCTGAGGTGGGACCCACACCCCCTCACCCGTAACCAAAAAAAACCAAAATACATAAACATTACAATTAAATACACCAAAACCCACAAACAATATTATACAATCATTAATTAATCAATTAGCACCAAATCTATACCCAACCCCTAATTGATCAATTAAAAAAAAATGCACTGATTAAAAATGAACTAAGTGGTACCGATCCCCCACCCTGCCTAGTGCTGGGGGAGGGTAGGGGATTTGGATCCCTATCCTACCTCAAAGGAACAGTCCTAGCAGTCTCCCCAGCTAACTTAGTACTAAGAGGGGGTTATGTTGGAAGGAGATGTTGGAGTACTGGGGACCCCACTAGATGGAGTTAGTTTAATTTAAACTAATTATTTCTGTAGCGCTACTATTACAGTAGTGCTATGGAAACAATTGTATTTTTTCATTTAACCGCTTACATGCCAGTTAATGATTTTAAAATGGATATAAATGTAGTTTAGGGTATTTTTTTTGTTAGTAGTGATTGTGTAGTATACATTGTTGCAGATACCATTTGTTTTGGCATATTTTGTTGCCTTTTTGTGTAGTTGTTAGTTTAGTAACAAGTTGCAGCTTTTGATGTGTTAGATTAGGTGTTTGAGTGTTAGCACTGCAGTTTAGTATAGGGCTGAATGGTTTATGCCAAGTCTAGTGAGGCGAATCAGTTTGAACAATAAGTTTTAGCTTAGGTGTAAGGTATACTCACAGTTACCCAATCCAGCGCCGTGCTTCCTCCTCCTATGCTTGCACGCCCGGCGCTTTGAGCGTACTTGCAGGGGGCGCGCCTGCCGTGATGTCACGGGCTCACGCCGGGTGCACACAGAGGCAGGAACATGCCTGTCTCTCTGCCTATATAAGGCAGACCCGCTCCAGCCAAGGTGCCCGATTATGAATACAGTTTTCCTAGTATTTGTGGGCTTGTGAGTTTTGCTAAGTAAAAGTTATACTTTCCCTGTTTAAGCAAGTTCCTTCTTGCTACCAATCCGTCTGTTTCTAGTCCTGTTCCTGCTCTAAGAGTCCTGTGTCTGTGCTCAGAGTCTGCTATCTATGTTCAGCACCTGTGTCCTAAGTCTGAGTCCACAGTCTGCGTTATACCACCACTGTACAGCTGGCTTGGGGGCCGCGACCTGGGTACTCTCGGCAGCTGAGTCCAGTACTCCCTTGCGGGGGTTTAAGGTGAAGACTGGAGACTACCTTAGACTCTGCACCCTAAGTCAGCTTGCGCCAAGGACAGTGTGGTATACGCCAGCAACCTCCTACTCCCTTCACAACTTGGTACCGAACCAATACAATAGGCAAGCAGGAAAAGTTTCTTAAATAGCGCTTGAGCAATATCGATTATTTGATGTTCGAATAATATCACTTAAAATAGACACTATCGATAAAAACTATTGGTATTTTTAGTAACTTGGGAAATGAAATCTAATTTTCCCCCTCTTTTCGACCTTAGTAAATATCCCCTATGTGTGATGATGTTTCAGGTTTATTAGCATTAATGTGAATCCAATATGGTGGCTATGAGATATTAGCACCAGCAGTACTATAAGAGCATTACAGCCCAAAGGTACTGATTTGCTAGTTCACAATATGGCAGTTTAGGCTGGAAAACCATGTACTTTCATACATATCAGTTATGCCTAGGGTACATCTTTTATTCTTTAAGAAGATTCATGTGAAGGTGATGTCACACACCTATTTATGATGAATTTGCTACAATATGTCACCACCTCTTTTCCCACAACTAAACTCAGAAATCACTTCAGGCATCTTTCTTTATTGTGTTGTGAATATGTAAAAAATAGTGAATTTGTCCAACTGGCTACAATACACCAAAGAGTTGTTGATGCAGACTATGGCATATTCATTTAAGCATGAAAATTTGATCTTCAATGAATAACCCCCTAAAAAGTAGTAATATACTTACTTAGTCTGTATTTCTAGCTTTCTTATCACAACATGACCTAAAATGCCTGTCTGCCAGTTAATGATGCATTCTTGACAAAATCTGCCGTAGACTATGGAAAATAAATAAAGATCAAATAAATAGAGGCTGAAACATTATAGCTTGCCGTTAGTCACCTGGCAAGGCAAATGCTAGTTTTACCTAATGAATACCTTGATAAAAGCTGCTGCAAAAAAATGTCACTGCCTCCTGTGCGCAAATTACCAAGTACTCGCTTTGTTTGAAGGGGTGCTGAGACTAAAATAGCTTAAGTTAGTAATTGCCTCTTTACTGCTTGGGGGAAAGGGGTTCCTGAATTGCAGTCTGACTTGAGAGAAAAAGACATTTTCTAGAATTTAATGGACAGTTCAGCTGATTGCATACCCGGTGGGTGGTTAAAAAAAATAGACAGAGATATTTTAAAGTGATATTCTGTTTGACTCAAGCTTTATTCCAATGACCTCTACAAGACTTGACAAGTTCATACTGACAGTTTTATAAGCACTTGTTGCTATTCAGGGTCAAAGAATATCACAGCTTCTGTGCTTACCTGCACAACCAGCAATTTAACAATATATTGCAATTCCGTTACTGATTTGTTTGGCTCACACACACAAAAAAAAAATATTGGAATACAAAGACTGAAAAATCAGATATAATTGTAATACTGATGTGCTTTTCTTGTGGGTACTAACAACATACACACAAACTAATGCATTTAATGCAGGGGTCTCAAACAAGCAGCCCTCGGGTAAAATGCGGACCCTAAGGCTGTCATCTATGGCCAGTGGGGAACCAGAGATATCCTTGGGATAGCAGAGTGCCTGCCAGTGGCATTAGGTAAGCACCTGCAGCACCAGCAATAGGGGTGGAGGTGCAGGACTACAGGGGAAATGAACACTGCTTCACAAGAAAAATTGGTGTTGGGGGGGACAGAGTATATTGGATTTGAAAGGGATATTTCTTTCTGGGTGACATATTTACCTGATTGAGTTTGAGACGCCTGATTTAAGGATATTAAGAAACTTTACCATTGTATAACATCACTTATCAGACTAAACACACAAGACCAAGAAGAGGTTGTGTTTTATCACCTGTCAAATGCAGATCATTTGCTATTCTCAGTCTCCTCATTGCATGGTTCAGCAGGCAACACACATGTAAAAACTGCCTGTCAGTGCAAGTTAGAGGTGATAAAGGAGCTCTCTGTATTGCCATGCATCCATTACATATTTACATGGATGCATCTGTGTGTGTGACATAATATGCTTATAAATCCTGCATGTACACAATTTTCAAAAGGCAATACTGCAACCCTTCAGTGTAAAAGTTTATAATGAACTCTGCTGATTAGAATGCTCAGCGCATGTGTACCACCTGCAAACACAATGTAATTCAGATGCAAGCAAACACTGCAGAGTCAAAGAGGCTGGGCTTCCAGATGTAAAATGGAATCCTTTCTTAGAGAGACTGGAAGAAAGTATAACTGTATAGTAAATATAAATACTTTTGCATACAGCATACGGTTATTAAACATAACTTGTATTATTTTATTAATGTGTTATAGGATGATGGGCATGATATAATGGTTTAATGTCTAACAAACACTGGTTTAGTTAGAGCCCTATAATGCAGACATGCATACATATATACAAATTACAGCAAATTAGGCAAACCCATGAAAACTTTTTCATATACTCTTTACTGCAAGAAAATACATAAAGAAAATTCATAAAGGGATTTATCACTAGTAAAAGGAAGTTTTTGTTTGTACCCTAAAGAACATGTACAATTTAGTAGATTGGCATTAAAAATAAAATCATTTACTTTTATTCTATACAAGGTATAGGGGGTTATTCACTAAGGTGTGAATTCGACTGTCGAAATCGCCAACAGTGGATTCCCATAGCAAATCCGCGATAATTTCCCCATTGTAAAGTCGCGACAATTTTTTAATGTTAATATTGCAACAATTTTCCCATAATAAAGTTGCGACTGCGACAATATTCTCATTATAAAGACGCAACTGCAACAGTAGCAGCCTATTGCGACTGTCTTTATCTGGCGAATTCGCACAATTCGGACTTTAGTGAATAAACCCCATAGTATTTTTTGTGATTGAACAGGTGAATATTTGCTCTCCCCTTCTCTGTAGTTCTATTTCATTTTAATGACTGAGATGCAAAGTATCTCTGTAACTGAGAGATACAGCCTATAGCCTGCCACACACAGCTACAAAGAAAGAGTTTCTCTTTATCACAGCACCCTAGTGAGCTTAGCAGAGCAGTGACTTGAAATAAGACACTTGTGCAAATGTAAACAAATAGTACTTTTAAATAACAAACTTATTAAAAATGCACAACTTCTGTCACCCCCCACCCCACAAAACAAAACTGTTTGTGGAGGTGTCAATAAATGAAATAAGACTATTTAAAGAAAATTTTGGAGGATAATAAGATTTCTTTGAGACAGATAGAACTGTCATGTTTTTAAAAGGAGGAGGAACAAAACTACAGTCTGTTAACTAAGGGGGTTATTGACTAAAGTCTGTACTGTCGTGTAAAGGTGTGAATTCGCCACTTCCCCATATTTGGGTATTCAGCAAACTCTGCTGAATATCTGTGATATGGCTAATTCGCCATCTAACGATGGTCACACACTACACCACAGACGGTAACTGACACAGTCGTGACTTTACTATGGGAATCCGCTGTTTAGTCAAAGGGAGTAGAGAATCAGGGCGTAGCCACCCTAAGGGGGGAATTCACCAAAGTGCAAAGTGAGGTGCGGATCCTTCGCCTCACTTCGCACATGCTGTTATGCGCTCACTGATGTCCACGTGTAGGACATCAGCAAGCGCATAGCAGTCAGTGCGAAGTGGGGTGAAGGATCCAGACCTCACTTCGCACTTTGGTGAATTACCCCCCTAAGTGATGAGAATTCACTTCAACAGTCAAATTCTCACTTTAATCAATAGCTCCCTATGTGCAAGAATAACCTCTAAATGTAGGTCAATTCCAACTAAATAGTACATGTAGCAAACAACAAACGAACGAAGACTCCGGCACTCCGAAATAAATAAAATCATCCAAAATTTATTGTAACAAAGTTAAAATCCAAGCGTCATGGTGGTAAGATAAAAGATGAAAGCACCCTCTAACCGGTTTTGCGCGATGGCGCTTAATCATAGACCTTTTTTTTCTAGGTGTTTCACATCGTGTGGTAATGAATAGGTAGAGATGTATAAAGTAATATAAAATGCTGCTTTCCATGTGGTGAATGTATGGGAAGAGACTGAAAATACACATCACAGTTCTATGATTAAGCACCATCGCGTGAAACCGGTTAGAGGGTGCTTTCATCTTTTCTCTTACCACCATGACACTTGGATTTTAACTTTGTTATAATAAATTTGGATGATTTTATTTATGTCGGAGTGCTGGAGTCTTCTTTCGTTTGTTGTTTGCTACATTGGGCCTCTTGCTCCTTGGCACCCGCTGTTCTTTATACTGGTTTGGTGGATTGAGCGATCCTCTCCTTTCTCTGCACTAAATAGTACATGTGTTGTTTTATAACACAAAGAGGAAAACCCTTTTTACATCATGAACATTTTAGCTTATCATTGGTAACTTATTTCAGCCAATTCTGTAAGAAGCCGAGTTTGGGAAAAAAATGCAATATTCCCATTATTGTTTAAATTTCTGTAACCAGGCTTAAAGGACCAGTAGCCTCAGAAATAAAAAAAAGCCCCAGTTTGGATTGGATTACATGCTACTTGTAAAAATGTTAACTTTAAGTTCCTAGTTATTATGGCTTTGTGTTTGTTTTTCTCTTTGCTAACTGCAGATATATTTTATTTAGTTACAAATTAGGGAGGACGTTAGCCCATTGTGTGCCAGAGATTATCAACACATGGCTTTGTACATCAAGTTCACAGAACAGCAGCAATTTATGTTTGCCCTGCAGCACAGAAATCAAATGAACAGCAGAAGATTCAGCCACTTGTCTTTATTCTGTCAGTTCAGTCTTACCCCTATTAGTTATCCGTTAGGGGGTAAAATAACGTATCTGCTAATTGTGAAAGACATCTCATATTATGTAGATGTCATTTATCTTTTGAATGCATTGTTTTTTCTTCTACAGTGTCCTATTACAAAGGGGATAACTACACCCTATGAAACCTCCTTTCTGTATATCTTTGTACAGATGCTCAGGGCTCAGCATTCGTGTTTCACTTCCAGTCACTATGAGGACCTCTCTTCCTTTACACTGCCTTGTAAATAGTGGTGGTCTAGAAAAGAACATCATAACCAAGGAACCTAGTGGGAAGGCCAGACATCTGCATCTCTTCCTGAGCACTGATAACTGTATTGCACTGATTACATTACAGTACTGATCAGACATTTCTAGTCTGGCACAATTTACACTATAACGTAACCAGACATAAACACATAAAACTCAGGGCCGGGCCAAAGGGTATGCAGCGGTCGCCTCGGGAGCTGCCTATGCTGCTGGAGAGGGGGCACTTCCTTTGGCTTTGTAGCCAGCTGCAAACTGCAGTTATATAATGTTACTGTGACATTTGCCTGAGTAATGCACAGAATCCTGTTGGGCAGCCAATAAACACAGAGATTTGTGTAAAAACATAAGGATTATTTTTTCTACAGATTTGTTTTAAGTGAATAAGTAACCCACTGCACAGTCTGCCAGAAACAGTGAAGTTGAAGCCTTTTAATACGTCGGGTCATTTCCCAGCCTGGTGGTGGTTTCCAAAAATAGACTGACCAATCGTGTGTAATGAAAATGGCTCCAGCAGGGCAGTGTTAGTAGCAAAGGGGAATTTAGTATTGTTATAGTTATTGTGATAGGGAACTTGGCTGATTATATGTCATAGGAAAAATACAACACACACACAGGGGGTAATTCACTAAGCTCCGAAGTGAGCTGCGTACTGTTCGCCTCACTTCGGAGTTACTGAGCTGCGCATGCTGATGTCCTGCGCGCGGACATCAGCATGCGCATTAAAGGGAATCCCCTCCCGGCGAGAGCATAAGAGTTGCCTCGCCGAGACAGAATTCTCTTTAATGCGCATGCTGATGTCCGCGCGCAGGACATCAGCATGCGCAGCTCAGTAACTCCGAAGTGAGGCGAACAGTACGCAGCTCACTTCGGAGCTTAGTGAATTACCCCCACAGTGTGTGTGACTGAAGAGGGAAATTAGATTTTAAACTCCATGGGGCAGAGACTGAAGTGAATGATGAATCTCTGTAAAGCCCTGCATAATACCTCAGCGCTATATAAATAAATACATACATACATACATTCAGGTGCTTCTCAATAAATTAGAATATCAGCCAAAAGTTTTTTTTCCCGTAATTCAATTCAAAAAGTGAAACTCATATTATATAGAATCATTACAAACAAAGTGAGTGAGTATTTATGTTAATCTTGATGATTATGGCTTACAGCCAAGGAAAACCCAAAAGTCATTATCTCAGAATATTAGAATAATTAACCCAAAACACCTGCAAAGGATTCCTAAATGTTTTAGAAGGTCCCTTAGTCTGGCTCAGTAGGTGACACAATCATGGGGAAGACTGCTAACTGGACAGAGGTGCAGAAAAATCATTGACACACTCCACAAGGAGGGTAAGCCACAAAAGGTCATTGCTAAAGAAGCTGGCTGTTCACAGAGTGCTGCATCAAAGCATATTAATGGAAAGTTGAGTGGAAGGAAAAAGTGTGATCTATGATTAAGCGCTCCTGCGCGAAACGCGTTATAGGGTGCTTCATGTCTTGGTTTTATTTCACATTTTTGATGCTTGGATTTTAACACTAATACAATAAATTTTGGATGTTTTTACTTTTATTGGAGTGCCGGAGCCATCGTTTGTTCGTGTACTACATTGGGCCTTTTACTCCTAGTCACCCACCATCTCTATACTTCTTATTGTGGATTGAGTGATCCTCACCTGTCACCTGCTTTCGTCTTATATAATATTCTAAATTTCTGAGATAATGACTTTTGGGTTTTCCAGGGCTGTAAACCATAATCATCAAGATTAACATAAATAAACACTTGAAAAAGTTCACTTTGTTTGTAATGACTATATAATATGTGAGTTTCACTTTTTTAAATTGAATTACTGAAAAAAAAAAAAACTTTTGGCTGATATTCTAATTTATTGGGAAGCACCTGTACATAGAACACATACTGTGAAGCAGCACTGCTCAAATTCACAGTAAAAAAAAAGCAAAGATAGGTCATACCAAGCAAGACAACAAATTAACACAAAAACACCCTAAGTTCTCCTAGTCACATACAAAATGGTAATTCAAAAGGGAAAATATAATTTAAGCTCCAACTACTTGTTTTTTTTTTTTCAGTTGCTATTATTCTGCGAAATCAGTAAGCCTAAACCATTCTAAAGTCATGCTAACACTTGTTGTACTTAATTTTAGGTGGCCAATAAATAGAAATCTATTTTTTGCAGGCATTAGTGTCCCTTTAAATCATACTTGCTAGACAGAATGTAAAATTAAGCACACATTGAATATATAACTATTGTAAAGACATTTGGAGCAATTTCATTTTTTGGTGTGGCTGTTTAAACATGACTATTTTTATAGGCACAGTCATATGAAATCAGTCCCATAAAGTACTGTTTACACTGCAAAAAAATCTCTATATAAAAACAACCAGTGGGATCTAGACTAAGCGGGATCTTGCATTTATAATTGTTTTAGCAATAATAGGCAGGGTATAGATAATAAAATACATTCAGTGCAGTGTACAACATTTATTAATACCCTTTATTTTAAATATAATTATGGTAAAAAATAAATGAAAAAATTATGTGTGCTAAAAGTTATTGGAAAGGTTTAATAAAATAAATGACATCGCACAAAAATGATATTTGGCCTAATGGATGCAAGCAAATGAGCTGCATATAGGCTGTGCTTTAATTGAATACCCTTGGTGTTACAATATTTCTGGAAGTATTTTTGTTCTGGCTTTGCTGCAGGCCAAACTGGCAAAGGGAAATGTGTACACTCTATGTGAATATTAAAACGTGCTCATCCTTACACCCATGGGCTTAAACTAAGTGAGGCATCTCAAGGTTGTTTGTTGTGCTTGGCATTTATTATATGTGACGTGTTAAATTGCTGATCTGCTGCTTATGCAGAATACTGATCTGCAATGAAACTGAAGCCTAAGTCATTTAAAGTAAGAATAAACAGCACGTTGCTAAAATATATTTACGGTGATTTGCATAATCCACTGTTGTAAAAGCTTTACCTATATTTTAATAAGCAAGTTTACACCAAGTGGATACACCACTAAGGGTCTGATCTAACAATATTCAAATTACTTTGCTACATTTGATGTTGAACTACAATTCCCAGTATGCTCATTTTATGCGGCATTTGAGGATTGCTGTCAGTTTAACAGCAAGCATGATGTGTTGTCACAGCAAAATGTTTCAGCATATTTGCATTTATAAATACCATAAGTTTATAAACCCACACTAGCCAACAGAACATAAGGGCAAATTTGTCATAAATGTTACTATTACTAAAGCCGGCACCTCTTTATCATATTCATTGGGCTGCAGGCAAACATGAGAACAGAAATGTAACCCAATCAGTGGCAAAATCAGAGAAAATGGAAAGATACTGTTATCAGGGCTTGATAAATATGCTTCATAGTTATATACTGTATATTTGACTTGTCTTTTATAAAAATAAACACCCGTTAAGTGTTTATTCTTATGTCGGATGTTTCTAATTAAGCCAAATCAGACATGGCTAAAACTAACTAGTGAATAGATAGTGTATCTATATATATATATATATATATATATATATATATATATATATATAT
>WMED01018198.1:0-12777 GCA_019650415.1 Pipa parva | reverse complement strand
CCCCCCCTCCCCCAGCCATTCTGTGTACAGGCTTTTCCTGTATAGCGTCGATAACCTCCCTAATAACATCACTCACTATTCAGAGAGCAGGTTCTTGTGTGGAATCACTTTCCCTTCTCCTTATATAAAGCCTGTTCCTATCTCTGAGCATGTGCAGATGAAAGCTGTTTGACTGCCTCTGTGGTTGGCTGTGGAGAGAGGAAGTCAGGTAAAGGATGGGGCAAGGCTACACACAGCAGGAACAAAGCAGTTACAGGATGTTGATCCTTGCTGAATTAAAGGGGAACTAGAGTCAGATTACGGGGGGAATTCACTATAGTGCGAAGTGAGGTCCAGATCCTTCACCTCACTTTGCACTGACTGTTATGCGCTCGCTGATGTCTGTGTGCAGGACATCAGTGAGCGCATAACAGCAAACGCTTTGAAGGGATTCCAGTCTCGGCGAGGCTCAACTCAAGTCGCCTTGAGAGACTGGAATCTCTAAAGCGTTTGCTGATGTCTGCGTGCAGGACATCAGCAAGCGCATAACAGTGTGTGCGAGCTGAGGTGAAGCATTGCAAGGTGAGTTCGCACCTTGCTGAATTACCTCCTAAGGTGCGAATTCGATTGTCGAATTCGCAAACAGCTTATTCCCATAGTAAATCTGCTACAATTTCCCCATTGTAAAGTCGCGACAATTTTTTTAATGTTAAGATTGCGACAAATTTCCCATAATAAGGACGCGACTGCGACAATTTTCTCATTATAAAGTGGCAACTGCGACAGTAGCAGCCTATTGCGACTGTCTTTATCTGGCGAATTCACACCTATACTCAACAATTCAGACTTTAGTGAATAACCCCCAAAGCATTTACTGTGGCATCAAATCCTCAAGATTAAACTAGGGAAGTCCCCTGAGCAGCCAGAGGATGGATTGATTGCACTTGCAACAGACACCTTGATTAACCACTTCCACCTTATAAATAGGAGTTATTGTGACTTTGTATGTTTTATGTTTTTTTTAAATATGTAACTCCTAATGGATTTCCATGCTGCCTAGAGGGAAAGTAAGGGTGGACAACCATAGTCTATAACACTGTAGCACATCCTGTAACTCACTGTAAAAATAACATAGGAAAATAGTTACTGGAGGTCATTAAATACATGGCTAGCATTTTTACACTGAAAAACAATTTTTCAAATGTGTAACTTTTTAACATATAAAAAATAAATGTCATGGTGATATTATATATGTTCCAAACTAGTTTTACAATTTGATACAGCTTTTATGTAAATATCCAGATCTGACAGTATCTTTGTTACCGACAGTTTATGGATTTAAAAAGTCAGGGAAATTATCCTCCAATCAGCAAGCTGTCAGGTTTAGTGAGGAGGGAAAGCAGGCTGTGGGAGGAAAGTAAGCTGTGAAAACAAAGCAAGCATGGGCTAGAACATAAGAGGAAGTTAAGTGAAGATGTTGATAATATGGAATAAAGTGGGGACAAGGGAGATGAAGGAAAATGGCAGAATAGATTATAAAGGGTAAGGAATTAAAGGGTAAATGAGAGAGTAATATGTGTGTATCTGATCGATGTTTCGGCATATAACAATGCTCGCACTCTTATGATCTTGAGAAAGGCAATCATTTACATGCTGAAACATCAATCATATTTTTAATAAAGTGATTTAACAAGAAGATTTTATACTAAGACCTAGTATTGCTAAATTCATTATTGTTTGAGAATTAAGAAAGGGAAGACAGACCTCTTGAAAGCTTTAAACTGACTGTTAGATCAATAAAAATGGTATCATCGAGTATTGCAATACTCCCTTTTTACACACACACACACACACACACACACACACACACACACACACAGTATATTACATTTGCTTCTTAATCAGAGACTTCATTAATATGTATTAACTAAAATTCCATAGAAAACAGTGGGACAAGGAGGGTTCTGTTTACTCAAAAAAAAAAAAATCTCAGGCTTTAAACTTGAAAGGTAACATTATTGCAAGAACTAGAAATAACTGATATGCCAATCCAAATGGAATCTTTTCTTTCACTGGTCCTTTATTAAAAAGCTTGACACTCTAAGAAGTGTAAGGCACAGCAGTGCAACACTGCGTTCATTTGCATAGCCAGCCCTCCAAAGGCATGTTTTCCTAGGGTTAGTCGTCTAGTGAAAAACATAAATGATTGTATTAACCCTCGTTCCTTGGCTGTATTAATGCACAATATATTTCCTTTGTTTTTTTTCATCCTTCTGTCACATGTTCATAGGGTGGGTCTCTCGCTTTTGCTACAGCAGTGGAAAACTGCAGCACATATTTTATAAAGTAAAAGATACCAGGTCACTCTAAATTGTATAGAGGAAACAGTAAGATAATAGTAAAAATGGACTGTGTCAAGCTGGCATGACCATGCTGAAAATTACCCCTGGAACACAGAAGTAATAGCAACAATAGAAGCATTATTAATTTAAAATGAAGGAATATATTCTGTAGCCATGAACAATAGAAATGTATCTAGAGTGTCAAACTGATACTCTGGTTTGCTTGCAAGATTCTAAGTGACCTTAGATTGATGAAAGCAGACGCTCTTACTAATCTATGGTTATATAACCATTCACAAAGGAAGCAGCAGCACTAACATTTATTTTTTTTCTGGGCTTTGTGATTTGGAAGAGAGTCTCACAAATAATATCATTCTAATTGCATTTTGGTATTAATCTTGAAAATGAAAAGCTATATTGACATTATTTTAAAGGGGAAAAAAATGTTATATTAATAACATATATATTAATTAAAATGTTTCATTTCTCTGTTTAGTTGATCTCTTATTTGCTTTAGAATTCTCTGTCTGCTCCCCTTGACACAGAGTACAAGAAGTCACAAACGGTATTAATAATAGGGAGCAGAGTGTTCACTACTGAAACTGAGACCAAACATGCAGGGGGTCCTGCCAGTCTACCTTGACAGCTTGTCAGGCAGTGAGTTCCAAAAAAAACTCCTTCTGGCACCCCACTGATCCTAGTAAGTTTTGTTTCAATTATTTTGTATGGCTGCACTGAAGAGAAAGGAGGCTGCAGGGCTAATCATGCACAAGGGCCCGTGGATCTTAAAGTGGACCTGTCTCAAAAGACTGTCTTTAGGAAGCAGGGAGTTGTCTTAGCTGATTTGTAAAAGCATTCAGCTAAGACTGTAGTAAAAGAAGCAAACTCCCTGCTTCTTTTCTGCTTTAATGCCCTACTTTAATCTCAAGTCAGATTGGGTGGGGCTAAATGATTGACATTATAGCCAATCAGATCCCTGCTAGATTGTAATTTGAGATCTGATTGGAGGAATTTTAATGTCAATCATCCTTCTCTTTATAAAGTGCCACAAATTGACGCAGCGCTGTACAATTATGTTGCTATTATGCAGGCAAGGGACTTTTCAAGTTTTCTTGGTCTGAATTGAGGAAAAGAACTAAGAAATCTCCAGCTCCCAAAAAATTCAGCTTCATTTTTGTTTTGTATTTCTTTGGTCCTAAGATCTAAGGCCAAAGTTCCAGGGTCCCTCTCTGTGTTCTTTAGGTGTAAGCCAGTTTTGTATTATATATTTTGAATATAGAATATACTGTATCTAGGAAGCTACAATTAGCCTTTTTCAAGCTTCATTGCCAATAGCCCCAGGAAGCTACATTTCCATTTGTTCTCAAGAGATGAAGTTTTGGACGTGACGGGTTTTTAAGATGAGGTACCAGGGATGGAGAGCAGAGCATCTGGGAGAGAGGGGATATAAAGTCACAGTAGTGTCACAATGTGCCTTAGCTCTTGAAGAGGTGTAACAGTGTCCTGCTCCTGCCTAGTACACCTTAGCTCCACTAGAAGTGTACAAGTCCTGCAGTACCCCCATTCTCGGTCGGTATACAATGCTTTTTATATTTTCATTCTATCAGCAATTAACATGTTAGGTTTTATTTTTCTTTAAGGGTGACATATAGGGTTCCTAATATATCAGTTTTAGTATATGCAGTTTTATATTAAGAGGGATATTTATAGATTGTTTTGCCCAATATCCACCCCAAATTCTTAAGTATGGCTTATCACTAGTTATTAAGCTTCCTTACCTATACAGAATTTTGTAGAACTCTTCGGACTTAGCATTTTCTATGTAACTGTAACACCAACATCAAAAGGAAAGCAACAACAGATATCAAAAGAAGCAAACTAACACTTCAAAAGCCAAGTTCAGTAAGGTCCGTAGGCACTTTAAAAGTTGTAGCTACATGACACATTGCATCAAAGTAGTAGTCATGTTCCAATTTCCAGCAACTTTAGTTGTCACTGTTGACAATGTAATCTATCAAATAAGCTAATGAGGGCTTTACCTGATCAGGGTTTGTTTACAGTGGCAATGTTTGTGCAAATGAGAATGTGCTAAAAAAATTCACTGTTTACATCGTTAACAGTAACTGCAAAAGTCATTGAAATTTTGACATAACTTCTACCGTAAGAGATAACACGGCTGCTGTCTAAGAGACTGTATTATAATTTAGCAGTAGTTTCCTGAAAAAGTTGTGTCCACAAAAATATATACCATTTTATATTTCTGTGATTATGAACTAATGTAGATTTGTAGACTTTATTTCCTTTGTGGCTTAACAAATATTTATTTCCCAGTTTTGTTTGATAGAAATTGCCCCTTAATTTAATAGAGTTGCACTAAAATGGTGCAGGTCTGTTTTACACTTTAAGCAATGCAGAAGCATTACAATTGCACTAAAGTTGCTACAAGCGTAGGCTGGATTTTTAACTGAAAACAACAAAAATATTGCTGCCTCTAAGTAGTAGCAACAAGCCCTAAAAGGGAACCTTTTAAAAGTAACCGATAGAAGTAACTGACCTGCTAGTTTAAAATTTTTCAATGGGGCAGGACATACAGTGTTTGCTTGTAAATGAAAAAATGTGATTTTATTCAAAGAGCAAGGTTGCAACATTTTTAACATTCTTTCAACTTTGTACTCTTTATGTAAATGTTTGAGGAGGAAAACTAAACCAACGACAAATTAGAAATAGATTCTTATTGAAAAACAATGGAAAGGATCCTTATCCAATGTACTCCCATTTAATCAGTTCCTAGGGCACGAGGCGACTCGAGTCGAGCCTCACCCCGAGACTGGAATCCCTTTAAAGCGTTCTCTGATGTCCGCGTGCAGGACATCAGCGAGCGCATAACAGTCTGTGTGAGCTGAGGCGAAGCATCGCAAGTTGAGTTCGCAACTTGCTGAATTACCCCCTTGGTGAGAATTCACAGTAGTACCATACAGTGCTTTATCATTAAAGGAGAAGTCCAGTTATTTTGAAGGCTAAAACACTCACTGCTGTGTTCCATTGCTCCAGCCCTGCCTCCTGCTTTTCCCAATGACCATCTTCATTTTTCTCCCTGCAGGCTGTGATCCACTTTCTCTTCTGTTGAGTTTCGGCTAGTTGTACAAGCGCAGTAGCAGAATTCTGATGTGATACCGCTACTGTGCTTGCTCAGCAAACTGAAATTCAACAGGAAGTGAAGAGGATCGTAGCCTGTAGGGAGAAGAAATGAAGAATGGCATGGAAGGAAGCAATGAAGCATAGCACTAAGTATTTCAGCCCACTTTCAGATTCACCCCTACTCTAATAAGCCTGGACTTCTTTATTTATGCACATTGATATCAGTATATTCCAGCTGACTTTATTTCTACAATACATTGGCAGGCTTACTGGCCATGTTTACCCTAATATTTATCAAGGGCTAAAATGCTTTTGATGCATTGTAGCCCAGTAAATTTTATTATTTAGCAAACTAATTTGTCTAGTAATTTGTGCCACAAGTTCTAATATTTGTACCTTTTTTTACTGTAACATTATTTATCTACTGTATATGGTTACTTATACATTATATTAGAATACTGCTCTCTAAGCATCCAGAGCACTAGATTTGAAACAAACGTGACCCTAATGTGCAAATTTTCATAGCATGCTGCATCCTTTTCAGCAGAGCTACCTTGTATGTATGTACTGTATGTATGTACTGTATGTATGTATGTATGCATGTATGTATGTACTGTATGTATGTATGTATGTACTGTATGTATGTATGCATGTATGTATGTATGTATGTATGTACTGTATGTATGTATGTATGTATGTATGTATGTATATAATTTTATTTCTAAAGCACCACAAATTGATGCAGCGCTGTACAATTCAGTAATACAAGTACAATACAGACATGGGAAAAGTGCAATAAACAATACAAGTAAAATATCACAAGGATAATTAATTCACTTTAAGTGCTAGGTTGCGGTTGACACAAGAGGTTGGAGGTCCCTGGCCCATAGAGCTTACAATCCAAATGGGAGGAAGACTTACATACACAGACAGAAGGACAATAAGAGTCTTCTGAAATCAGGGGGTCCCCACAATCTCCTCAACATGAGAGTGATTCACACACACTAGTTAAACTGCAAACTGCACCGCTCCAGTGCTTAACATGCCATCAACTCAATGCATTGGTCAGTATTCAGAAGCCACTAATTTTGCTAAACCCATTGGACCCCCTACCACAGGACTCCCTGTTCTCCCATTGGTGGCCCAGCTTTTCAGTTTTGCAAACAGCAGCCTGCTATTGGTCTTCTGCATCTTAGCAAGAACTGTGCTCTGAGTTCTACCAGAGGGTGGCCAATCCCTTGTGCTTATCACCAGCTTCCATAGTATGTTTCCTATTGGCTAAATGATAATAACCATTCCTAACAAGATTATTCCATTCTGTTATATAGTGGCCCTCTTGTGCAGCCATGGACCCTTAACAAAACAGAACCCACTATTTATAATCATGCTTAAAGAGAATTAATTGCCACATAAAATGCATTAATACTCTTTCGGATTTTATGTATAATGGAAAAGTGTGAAAAAAATTCCCCAATGTACCTTCAATTCATATTTGTCCTCATGATGCTTTTTTTCCCCTCATTTCTTACCCCATATCCCCATATTACTGAATTTTCTGGCATCTCCAGGCAGTAAGAGCCATAAAGTGAAGTCTGGGGGTGGGGAAGTAATCCAAAACAAAGGAGCTTTAGGCTGCGCTGGCAGACTGACATTTCATTTTCCCACAATCTTTATGTGACATTGCATGAAGGTGTGGAATGTTTTAGCAGTTTATTATAAGCCTTGAACTACCTGAAAAGCAGATTTCACGCCAAGTCTCGCTGATGTTATTGATCTCTGTTCAATTTTGTCACATATTTAAAAAGAGATATTTTGGCGACATTTAGGAAGGATTTTTTTTTTTTTAATTATATATATATATATATGTTTTATTCCCATATGCTTTAAATATACTGTTTAACTGGGCAAGCGCTTCAGACCACGGTTCAAAGTTTTATTGAAAGAAATTTCTGGAAAACATCATGCAAGTCCATCCAAACAGATCGGTTAGATATCTGCCCACGTTGGCTTTGCTTCTCATAAATCTCTCTTTTTTCATATGTAAACTGCTGAGCATGAGTGTGCAGATAATTACATCCCTACTCCCTCCTTTCAGCACTCTCTCTCCTGCTAGCCATCTCCCACAAAAAATAAAAAAAATAATTATCTACACCACTGTCCACATGGCTTGGCGCTCAGATCTGTAGTGAGTCCTTTGGTAGCTGTTAGCTCAGACATTCCAATGCTGTGAGGCAGCAGTGTCAGGGCTAGTCACCCAGCCCAGCAATTACTGAGGCAGTAACACACACACACACACCAGACTCAGCTCTGTTCCACTCTCATTCACAACATGAGGGATACTATGGCTCCAGACCAGCACTCAGCAGCTCTGCACAGTTCTGAAGGTGCCTTTATGCTGGAATCACACCACTCACATGCAGAAAAAAACATCTCTATTCTGCCCTAGGGTAAGATATTATGTTATGCTGCATCATGTTGCTGAATACTGGAATAGCCTTGACCAATTTGTTTGATCTGCACAAAGATGTGTTTGCTTTTAGAATACAAGTGCTGCTGTTATTCTAGAACTAAAAGTTTCAAAGGAATTGTCCTGCAGTCACCATTACCTACAATGCTATACAAGTTCCATAAAACACAAGCAGATGGTGACGGGATCCCAGCACAATGGTATTTCTTTGTAAACTTCCACTTATCATTATGGAGAGAAAAAAGTTTATTCAGAGGACAGAGAGCGTTAGCCAATGGTTGTCCTGCTTACAAAAGAGCAGGTTGGTGCCAAAAGAAATGTGTGATTTTTTTTTTTTTTTTTAGTAATATTACTAGTTTTCTAGTAAGTCTGTAGTTTGAGGTCATTGCTTTAAATTCCTGCTTTTTCACAGCAAAAATACTATATGTACATATAAAAAAAAAAAAAATTAAAGGGTCAGTAACTCCAGCAAGAAAACATTTGTCTTTTGAATCAGCATTGGTATCCAGTACTGCTAAAAAAAATTGTTTTCTTTGAAATAATAGTCACGGTTTATATTTTGTTTTCTCTTCCTTATCAACTTATTGTTTGCAAACATATTTGATCTGATTTAGGAACAAATTTCTGCTTGCGCTACTGCTTGCCACCAAACGTTTCATAATACTTAGTTATGACTTAGGGCCCCTTTAGTCTGTTGCAATTAAAGTAAATGTAAAGTTCAAAGTGCCATATTTTTTAGTAATCAGTTGGAATTTTTGGGAACTGCATATTAAATGTTACTTCATTATAAATGCACAGGGGGCATGTTTATTTTATTTCAGTTACAGAGGGGGTGGGTTTTCTTTGTATTCTTTTGTGCGAATTTAGATTGCAAATGCACGCAAGCGCTTATGTTTTCATCTGTATTCTCGCATCAACAATTTAAAACAAGAAAATGTAATCAATGGACATCAAGTGCGACTTAAACTGGTTCATAAAGATCATTTTCCTTCTCTCTAGTGAGATTAAAAACAAGTCTGATTCAATTTGTACCTACAAGATTTTGATCCTGAAGTGGAAAGCCTTTTTACAAATGCCGATAAAGAAGTTTATGATCACAAGACCTGGCTAATTCTGAGCTGGAATAATTGGTGAAATGTTGATGTGATTAATGTGATTCTAGACAAAGGAAAATCGTTAGCTAAATACAAAGAGATGCGCTTTAAATGCTTACCTGGTCTTGTTATTTTGTCCACTCTACACTTTGCTCCCTTGTACAAATATTTAGTTAGATGTAAGTCTAAGATAACGCTGCAAAACTATAGCAATTGTAAGCAAATGGGTTTATCTGTACTCCATATTACAGTCAGTTCCTCTGATTTGTCTATATGATACAAAATATATATAACAAGATTGCTTGTATTGTTGAGAGCTTTCTATGTATTGTCTATTGATACTAACTAAAGATAAAAGGTCCTGTTAGAATAAAAAAAAAGCAGTTCAGTAAATTCACTAGAATTCACTAAATTCACTAGCAGTTCACTAAACTCACTAGAATTCACTAAATTCACTAGCAGTTCACTAAATTCACTAGCAGTTCACTAAATTCACTAGCAGTTCACTAAATCAGTTCAGCTAAATCAAGCAGACTAATGCCACCTTCATCCTCTCAAGTTACTGATAAACTAATTAAATAAAAAAACAGAGCAGATTTTTTTTCTTTAGTGAAAATTAAGGGGCGCCATAAATAAAATATTGTGTATTTACTATATAACATATCTATAAACGCATTACCCATCCATCCTTGTCAGTGTTAATGCTGAGTGGCAAACTGGTTGGAACGCACTTGCCATGTTGCACATGACAGCTGGTAAGAGGGCATAGTTTGTTCAAGTTCTAAATGTAATTTTTAAACCATGAGACTGCAGCACCTACTTGTAAGTGAAAGAGAAGAACTAATGAACAGAAATTGCTTCTGCTGTCTGCTACAAATTCTCTCTTCTGAGTGAAAAGGCATCATGGGAATTGTAGGGGAAAGCACTATAGGGCTAATATTAAGAGGGGGTTATTCACTAAGGTGCGAATTCGAATGTCGAATTCGCAAACAGCGGATTCCAATAGTAAATCTGCAACAATTTCCCCACTGTAAAGTCGCGACAATTTTTTAATGTTAAGATTGCGACAATTTTCCCATAATAAAGTCACGACTGCGACAGTATTCTCATTATAAAGATATGATACTGCGACAGTAGCAGCCTATTGCGACTGTCTTTATCTGGCGAATACGCACCTATACGCCACAGTTCGGACTTTAGTGAATAACCCCCTAAGAGTTTTAAATGCAGAGAAATGGGGTATATTAGTAAAGACACTGGCCAGGCCCTTGTACATAAATTTAGTGCAGAGGAGCTCATTTGCGCTGTTTTACCTTTTGCTATTATGATAACATTATAAATATGGGGGAAATTTTATGAAGGTAATTCTGACTTATTGGCTGAAATTTAGTCCGTTTTGCCTTTTTGCCACATTATCGCCGTTTATTTTCTTTTCGTTGCATTTTTTCATTCCCTCAAGTTATGTAATGCTGAATAAAATGTATCAATGTCGATAAATATTGATGCATTAATACCGCTACACTTTACATTTCTATCAATGGAGCTCATGGCATTTCTACCATTAATATTCTCTGATCTTTTCAATGTGGAAAAAAAAATGTTCGAAACCATTTCCATAGGGAATAATGGGGTTTTCCCTCCCGCAAACACTTTTCAGCGATTAAAAAAAATCTCTTAGACCCAGGTCACACTAGCGTGTATGTGGACGTCACAAAATACACCAAAAAATATGCATCACAAAATAAACATTGAAAGTAATGACCGATACACCTATACTGTCACACTTGTGTTTCATAGAAAGAAACATGCGCTGGAGCACTTTGTGTTGCGTCTTTGTAAGCGTATAGACGCAAATGCGAACAATGCAACCGGATTAGTAGCAATACAAAGGAAAATTTAAAGGATAGATTTGTAGAGAGAGGTTACTTCAGAAAACACAACATGGTAAGAAAAATCTTGGTGATAATAAACAAAATATGAGGCTAATTACTACTTTCCATAACCAATCCTATCTATTTTGGATAGGCACTGGGATGTCCTTCTTACAGACAATAAGGGGGAATTCACCATTCAGCGAAGTGAGCTCCGAATCCTTCGGTTCACTTCGCAAATGGTATTATGCGCTCGCTGATGTCCATGTGCAGGACATCAGCGAGCGCATAATACCATTTGCGAAGAGAGCCAAAGGATTCGGAGCTCACTTCGCTGAATGGTGAATTCCCCTCTAAGCATGGCATGTATTTACAAAAAACTCCACAATTAATGTATAGGATGGCAGCCAGTCTTAAAGACATTTTGATCCATAGTAACCTAAATCCAGGCATCCCCTCCCTCCCCCCAAAACAACTTTGGAAAAGGTTAGGGCTGCCAGGTGTAACAGGTTTGTCATCTATGTGGAAACTGTGTTGCGTTGCAGATTTGTCATAAAAAAATGGTTTTGTTGACATAAGGGGTCAATAATATATTATTAGAAATTTTATCAATTGCAAAACCAAGAGTGTGGTTTATGCCCGTACAACGTAGTTCCCCCTTGCTTTATGTTGGCAAAACCATGCAGTCTTTAGGTACTAGAATTTTGGAACATAAACGAGCTATCCTCAATAATGATGAAGAGAGCCTGGTAGCACGACATTTCAGCACATAATAAACGGAATGGTCGTCATCGTAAAGCATGGGGCCTTGGAATATATCAAAGCTAGTATTAAGGGTGGGAACCTGGATAAGAAAATCCTGTGCAAAGAAGTTGAATGGAGTGTTTTGTTAGGTGTTCTCCGCCCTGGAGGCTTAAATGAGGAACTGTCATTTAAGTCATTCTTGTGATTTCCCCTTTAACTCACCTACAAACACATTGGTTCACATTATAGTAGATTTTTATTATGCTATGTATTAGGTGGGGTACCGTATATTTTCTATTATTTTTAAGTTCATTTTGTGTTTCTATTTGGTTCATATGTTGTTTTATAATATTGGTTTGGTAATAAAGGAAATGGATTGTTTTAATGTGAAGCCATTTCATAGGGTAACCGGGTGAGTGCATGTCCCTTTAAGAAAGGAGTATATCGCGCAGCACAGGAGGGACAGGAAATTGACTTGGAAGAAGCCGTTTAAGGTGAAATGAGTCTAGGTTAGGTGGTTGCACTGGGACCCTGGTAGACGCGGTAAACTCTTCATGTCAGCGAGATGAAGTCTATTCTCTGCCTAATCAGAGTGTGGATGTGGCTGATGCCTCGCATAAGTTATTTGCAGCGCACCTGTAAATGGAAGCAATAGCGGTCTGCCTTACGAATCCAAGAAATTTAAATCTCCGTGTGTCAGATGCAGGGTGTTAACGTATGCTGGAGTGACCATGTATTTTTTAGACTCTACCATTTAATAGTAGTAATACATGTCATTTGTTTCTATATGGATACATGGTGATGCACATTTTGGACTGTGATTACTAAGCCCTACCTGAATGCTGATGCAGTGCAGCACAACTGATGTGTATTTGGACAATGCAGAGCATGTGATTATATGCTATGACAAACACTATTCTGGCCATAATCATTGGGGTACTTGTTCCTGATGAAGTCTCCTGAAGAAGCCACGTTACATGGTGTTTAAGTGGCGAAACGCGTAGAGCTGTACACCCCCACGTTCCACAGGTACCCTGAATTATTTTATTTTATTTTATTTTGTATCTAGAGTCCTTGTGACCTTTATTTTTACAGGTGCCTGTTGGAAATAGTTTTATAACAGTGAATCGTGGGTTAATCAT
>WMED01018197.1:0-12777 GCA_019650415.1 Pipa parva | reverse complement strand
CTGTAATCTCCTGCATTCCAAACTTAATTTATGTGGCCAAAAGGTCAGCACACTGCTTAAACTTAGCTCTCAGGAAAACTAATTAAGAGAAACAAACAGCAAGTATTATTTCTTCCCTAAACTTTTTTAACTATTTGTGTCAGCAATTGGATTAGTATAAAGGAGTTTTATATTTAAGTGTACAGTTATATCAGCACTTTAGTAACCCCTTTAAAATACACTATTCTGTTATGAATGTCTCGATAAAGCTATTCCCTGTAGGGTTCAGAACAGCTGTAATTAGCCATGTCTGTACTCTTTATTAGAAGGTCCAGGTTCTTTGTAGTCATCAACATGGCTGGAAAAATGATCCATTTACCTTTTGAATGGTGATATAGATGTTAGAGACCAGATTAAGGGGGTTATTCACTAAGGTGCGAATTCGACCATCAAATTCTCAAACAGTGGATTCCCGTAGCAAATCCGCTACAATTTCCCCTATTGTAAAGTCGCGACAATTTTTTAATGTTAAGATTGCAACTATTTTCCTATAATAAAGTCACGACTGTGACAATATTCTCATTATAAAGATGTGACTGCGACAGTAGCAGCCTATTGTGACTGTCTTTAACTGCCAAATTCATACCTATACACAACAATTCGGACTTTAGTGAATAACCCCTTAAATATCAGATTATGTTATGGAAAGGATGTACATTATTGACAAAAGAATACTGTATCAAGTAAATTACCCAACATCCCTATTTAAATCTAGATTCTATAGGTGGAAAGCTTTTAGTTTGCATTTACAGTCAGGAGACTTCAAAGCTGGAAGCAGAAACAGCGAAATAGCGGAAACACTTGTACATATTTATTTTAATATATAAGGAATGCCATGTGAGGATTTTATATAAACAAGCAAAAAAGGACTGTTGCACAAGTCTATAGTGATTACGTGGTGGTATTATACAATAAAAGTTAAAAAAAAGTTCATTTTAGAACTTCTGACTTAATGCAAAAATTTACAAAATACCAAAATAGCACGATAATGCCCCCCTCCTTCAGAGCGTAGGGAGTAGGAGGGAGGGGTAGCACAGTGGGGGAGGGGGTGTTTTGGGGGCAGTCTGGCCCTCTAAAGACATTCCTATTTCTCATGTGGCCCCATGGGAAAATTACTTGCCCACCCCTGGTCTACGTTAACAGGCCATTAAATTGAATCAATTTTGTCGACATGATTGGCTTTACTTTTACTTATATAATATCACAACATAACAATAGAAGAAAATACGTCAGCCCTGCTTTGCAGAAGTACTTGGTTAAACTTTTGTCTATATTCAAACGGATAACAATCTCATATTCACTTTACAGCAGAATACAATAATTTATCAATCTTTCTTTTGCAACAACAGTGTGAAATGCAAAGAATTGTTTCTATACTAAATTCAATTTGCACTTTCCGGTCAACTGCAGTGTCATCTGAGGTATTTTCATCTTTTCAGGAACCGCAAGACATTTATATGTGTGTGTGTGTGTGTGTGTGTGTGTATATATATATATATATATATATATATATATATATATTTCTGGACAAATGCATATTAAGCAAGAGAGAGATCATTGGCATCCAAAACATACATGTAAAAAATTAAATGAATTTGTATATAAAAAAATATTGTATTTTCTAGAAATAAGGCAGAAGTATTTTGTATGTATGAATATATATGGGGAATACTTATTTCTTAGTTGATGTAATTTAGGGTATCTTAAAGGAGACCTAAAGCCAAAAAAAAAAAAAGACTGCTAAAATACTTACCTTATACTGAGCCGATTGATTACAGTCTCAGCATGAGCTGTGCTGTAATTAGCCGGCTCCCGATGCTTCCCCCGATACTTCTTCACAGCATTGGCTGACTGAGAAGCCAGCGCGCAGCTATTGCCAGCTTTTTCACCGGCTTCAAACATCATCATGCTCATTGCGGGGAGCATTCTCATTGGCCCTGCCAATGAACATGATGATGTTTAACTCATTTTTCACCTGAGGTGAAACAAGGTGGGAGGAGCTTCACAATGGCTTCTCAGTAAGCCAGCGCTGTGAAGAAGCATCGGGAGCCAGCTAATTACAGCACAGCTCATGCTGTGACTGTAATCAATCGTCTCAGTATAAGGTAAGTATTTTAACTGTCCTTTTTTATTTTTTGGTTTTAGTTCTCCTATCAGGTTAGTCCTTGGAAGGACTGGATTTATTTAGAATAGTTCTTTGTATTTATTTGTAGCAGTGTTGTTGCTCCTGGAGCTTACTGATTAAAAATTTTAAATAATATGCAGTAGCACTAGAATTTACATGGAATGCCCTGTAATTGCTAACTTTATAAACCTTATAAACACCTAGTTCTTTACAACTATTGAAAATGACAGAGCTTAAAAATATCAGAACTCAAACAGGATGAGCTTTACTTGAAGATTCATGGGATTTTCCAAGAAAAAAAAAACTTGTATATTTATTTTTTGTTCCAGACAGGACCACTGAAACCAAAATACCCTCCCCCAAGCATACATTTTCTAAAAATTCATGTATCTAGGCATGCCATGCTTGTTGATGTGGGTACAAAATTCTGAATCTAAACCCCCTGTGAAAACAGTTTTTGCAGACTGAGGTGAGCATGCTCAGAAGCAGTTTCACATCAAAATTCTGCTTCAGAGCATGCTCAGATCAGTGAGTTTTAACAGGAAGTGGGATGATTACAAAGTTTTGCACAGCAGAGGAGATTGCCTTGATAGTGACAGAAGCAGGAAGGGAAGAGGAACACCAGCAAAAGTAGATTAGCTTGAATAGTAACAGCAGGAGGCTAAAACCCCCCCAATCGGAAAGTATCTCACCCCTTGACCAAACAAGTCTTTACTTTGTCTTTAAAGGAGTTATTCAGATTAGCTGACATTTAATTTAAATTGATATTACTGCTCTGAAATCCATCATTGCCATAAGGCTGCACTAAAACAAGCAATGCTGTGCTGTATATATCGTTTTCCAAACTTTTAAAATGGCATTGTCCCTTTAATGTAACTATAGTAAAATTATAATGAAGACAAAAACCCAGTGAGCACTGAATAAAGACAATAGTTTACCCTTAGCAATAACGAAATGCCAACTGTGGATGTGATATTTAAAAACCGCTGTGTAGGGATTTCAATTATTTTTATCCAGGAGAGCACAAACAATGAGTTACATCTTGTCTAACAGAGAGGCGATAATTGTTTTATTTAAAAAAAAAAAATGGTCAGGCTGAACAATATTCTGATATTTAACACCTCGGGAAATAGCCATTAAACTTTCCAAAAGAAAGGCCAGTGATTTGCTAGGAAGAGGTAAAAAGATCTACAAGCTCTAGGGGAACATAAGCAGTAATATATATGCCTTTTTATAGCACATTACAAGACAGATGCATGACATAATACCAGCATTACAAACCTGGGAAGAGCGTGATTGAGTTGACATATACATGCAGGTAAATGGGGATGTTACAAGCCTTACAGAGATAAACTTACTGCAACTCCATCAGTGGTTACAGAGCAGAAACTATATAATGAGACTTTGTGCCAGTAGGACAGTATACTTGCATTGTTAGACAATTCCTGTCCTTTTGAAAATAAGGCTGGAAGACGGGAGACATAAATTCCGAGGCCTGTTTTTATGGTCACATCTAGAATCTTTCAGCTTGTATTTATATTTGCATTTGAACTCAATTCCTAATTACAGACAAAAATCAATATAAACATTGTAGTATCTGTGATTAACCAACTGGGGGATATTTATATTAATAAAAGTGTTCTCCTGTTATATTGATATACCTTTAATTAGGTAGAAAATATCAGTATTGCTGATATCAATATTTATTCATCCCCTCTGAACTTTTTTTTATTACTGTAAAGTGTTCGCTTGGTTGAGGGATGTGAAAACCTATTCTTCCCTATGGAGGTACAGGTTTACAGCATTTCATCTAAATCCCCATCGAAAAGAATAGCGAATATTGATATAGATGGGAACGGGGCTCCATTGAAAGTCATGTAAAGTGCAGCGGTATTAACGCATCAATATTTATCAACATTGATCTTTTTCTTTATCGATACAAGGAATACTGAAAATGAGGTGAAAAAAATGTTGATAACAAAGCGAAAAGTAGCAAAATTGATAAAACTGCAGCAAATCGATACATACTTATACATAAATATGTATTTAACTTTATACAATACTAAAGGGGGTTATTCACTAAGGTGCGAATTCGACTGTCAAATTTGCAAACAGCGGATTCCCATAGAAAATCCGCGACTGCGATAAATCTCCCATTTTAAAGTTGCGACCGCAACAATTTTAAAATTGTCACAATATTTCCATAGTAAAGTCGCGACTGCAACAATATTCTCATTATAAAGCCGCTACTGCGACAGTAGCAGTCTATTGCGACTGTCTTTTGCTGGCGAATTCACCCCTTTTACGCAACAATTCGGACATTAGCAAATAACCCCTAAAACTGCTGGCTGAGAATGCTGGGAGCTATCAGTTTAAATGACCACTTGTTGAATATGTTAAGTTTAATCACATTTCTTAGAACAATGAAATGCATACATAAATAGTTAGCTGCATCTAGTGCAGCTGTCATTTTCATTGACTATTTGGAATTTTTATTATACTGGGTTTATTAATTATGCCATCTTTCCCAAAGACTATTTGTTTACTACCAGTTATTTCTTCTGTTTATATAACAGTAATATGTTGATTATTTTGACATCTAAATGAAGCAAACCTTATATAAATGAAAAGCAGCAAAGCTTTAACCTATCATTTCCCATGATAGCTCAATTTACTTCCTTAGACCAATACATTGTGTATATACAATAAACAATGCACAACAAAAGAAGCACTGCAATGTAATAAAAGTTTAGTGACCATTAAAGCTTTGGTTCTTTATTTTACAGTGTTATTATTGAGTTTCTTTTAAATTACAAGATACCGAGGACAAATATGAGCAGATGTTTTAGCTCCTTGTTGCAGAGCTGGTAGAATCTTTCTTGTCTATATTAAAAAAAAATGCTCAGCAGTTGTTCCTGCAAGTACAGTAAAACAAAGAACTGTGGTTCCATTTATCTTCATACTTTTCTCTCTGGTGTTTCCTGTTAGTTCTGATATCAAGAAATAGGAAGTTGTTATAGGTGCCACCATGTTATATACAACCTTTACCCCAGAGTCAGGAAAATCAATTGGAATAATGGCAAGATACAAAGATAATAGGATTATGGTAGGAGAATATTCTTGGATGCTGGGAGTGTCCCAGAGTCATCTAGAAACAGGTGTGACCAATGTGGTGTGCCTGTAGGTCAAGGTAGTAAGTTGGAGTAATTTCAAAAAGGCACTATATGTGGAAGTTCTCGCTCAATCCCAATAAAAGTAAATGAAGGTTAGTGATCCATTGCTGTAAAGTGCGGGGTGCACAGAATAGAGAAGCCTTGTGATACAGCAAATAGTAGAAGAATTCTGGCACTCCCGTCAGTAAAAACAATAAGTCTTGATTTTCTCATGTTAAAAAGCAAATAGCAGTGATAAAAATAAAATCAATAGTGATGACAGGCACCCCCTATGACCTATGATTAAGCGCTCAGCGCGAAACGCGTTAGGGGGTGCCTGTCATCACTATTGATTTTATTTTTATCACTGCTATCTGCTTTTTAACATGAGAAAATCAAGACATTGTTTTACTGACAGGAGTGCCGGAATTCTTCTACTATTTGCTTAATTTCAAAAAGGGCTTTGGCCCAAAACATGTAATGCAGCACGTTATTAAATTTATTTTGTAGCGCACTACCTTATTCTGCTGTTTTCCCCATATTTCTGATTTAAACATAGTAAGTTGGTATCAGGAACTATTCCGATGTTTGTAAAATAATTTGTAGATGCCAAGAGCAACCCTGAAACCAGGAGCCACCCTGTGCTGTAGGTTCAAAGTCTAACTGAGATGGACCTCAAGTGTATGAAAATCTAGCTTAAGAATAGTGTTAGCAGAGCTCCAAGGAAGGCCATGCAGGACTTGCTAAAGACTTGTCTTTACAGATCCTTAAATGTACAGAACTAGAGTTGCCTAAAGCTGTTATTCATTGCTGTCAGAGAAGAGGATAGCAAATGGCGAATGCATGCTACCATTATCAGGACTGAAATATGGAACTGCATGGATTCTTGGATGATTTAAATCTCAAATGCTTTTCTGTTTCAGAACAATCTTCTGCCTCGTGATTAAGATTAAAATGGCAACAAAAAATATACGAAGAACTTGCCAAGTGACTGGTATACAAAAGCAGTGTTTTTTCAAGCCTCTGCATACCCAGTACTCGGCATACTGTATTTTTAAATTAGCAAATCAACTGGTAAAGCAGGAGACATTTGCGACACATGGTCAATAGTTATTTAAAAAAAATGGAAGACTATCTACCAAACCTATACTGGGAGTGCTTCTTAAGCAGGATGAAACATTGGGTGTACAAAATATAGGAACACTTTCTCTGGGTTTATTTTTTTTCTTTTCAGTGTATGACAAACCTTTCTGCAAATGTTTGTAAAATAATTTCGGTTTATCTCGACATAAATGAAATGCTCTGTGGTTACTTTCTTTGCGTTGAATCATACATTCTGTGGAATGGGAAGCAATGAATGCATTCAGGGGCACTGTGCATTTTACTGATAACAATTACATGAATGGAAATATAGTTTCAGACACTGAGCAAGCGTTACACAAAAGCTGATTAATGACTTACTTAACGGTGGGAATTAGGCCCTGTTTCCAAAAAAAAAAAATACCCTGAAGTTGAAAAGCAGACGTAATTGTGGTCATTATTGTAGTAAGATGTTAGGAATGTAAGTATTACAGTTTAACTGTATAAAAACTGACTTCATGATAAAGTGCACTAAATTATTGATAAGAAATATTATTTCCTTATTTTTTTAAAATTAGCATTAAACAGCCGTTATTTCAAGTCCACGTTACCTTTTCTTGTAAGCAAAAGATAGATGATGTGAGTCAATGTCCAGTGGTGTGGGCCTTCGGGTTGCCAAGTTATAACAGCAGTTGATCACTAAATACTTCTAGTGCCATGTTAGGATACTTGCCAAAATGCTTAAAGGAGAACTGTTTCCATCTGATCCAATAAGATTAGAATATGTTTATGGTAAATTATCCATTATTGTAACTAAAATAGTTTATAAACATTGCTCTCATTTTATATAATGTGTAATAAATCAATACTGCCCTAAATTTAAGTCTTCTTAATTAGCAGTCCTAAAATGCAGCAGATTTTAATGCATCGCCTGGTGTGTAATGTACATCTGGGGTATATCTTATTTGGAAGAAAAGTAATGTGGAACATCAGAGTCAGATTAAAGTGTGCTGTAACTGTTCAATGACCATGACCTAGACCCTCTTTAAAGGCATCTTGTACTATCTAACCATGGGTGTCAGTGAGGGGGGGGGTCACTCCCCCCCCCCCCCCCCCCCCCCCCCCCCCCCCCCCCCCACCCCACCCAAGGCCACCAGCTCACAACTTTCTAAAACATCCTGGCCACCCAATGCACCCTACTGTCCTGCCCAAGTACATTAGGAATCTCTGACTGCTCCTGATGCATCACATGATGGTGATGTCATGACACCGCGCAGCTGCCCTCCCCTTAAATGATGGTCTGTGGATGCCCGTGTATCTAATTTCAGACTCTAATAAAAAAATATACATATCTTTGATTTGATCTGCAATTTGTTTCTAAAAACAGTATGTCCCATCCTCTGTGTTTAGCAAGGTATTGTATTGTAGGAAAACACAAACCGTCCCATTTGCCATTTCTGTGTACCAGCACACTCTGCTTTACCTGAGTCCCCCCCCCCGCTGATATTACATTTTTTGCTCTATACAACATGACTGAACTCTTAACACTGCACTAATGTTCTCTGGGTAATGCGGGAGTAGGCTACAACATGCATCTCTCTAAAATCTACCCTTGTTTTATTGCACTTGGGCTTAAAAGATGCAAAGGGAAACAGCTTGCTTTGAAATAATTATTTTACTGCAGATATGGCATAATGAGGATTACAAGCTGCCAAGAGCTGTAACCTTTGATTGCTAGAATACAGCTGTCACATTATAAGTGACATATTGCCACTAGATTGGCATAGCTTCCCGTAATCACAGATCCCACATCTGCGCTACGCTTAACCAATTAAAAGTTGCTCATGCAAATGAAGGGCAAGGTTAATGAAATTACTACACACAGTACATATATCCTGTAATTTCATATCCTCTTCCAGTAATAATACCCATTAAATACCATTAATACAGCACAACCCTGAAGCTATGCACAACTGGATAACATTATTCCTCTCCCATGTGGCTGTTAAAAATGAGTTTTTTTACATGTTACTCATTAACATACCGATTCTATTTCCTAGTCTATCTCTGTTCAATCCATAGTAAATTATGACATGCCTAATGAATTCATATAACATTTCATTATAAAAAATAATGTTTGAAGGACTTGTAGAATTAACAGGAAACCATATACCAATAAGAGCTGGTGAGCAGAAGTCAGGCATCTACACACAAAGGGCAACTTTGAATTAAAAAAAATTGACAATATTTCCTTAAATGTAATTGTTTAAATGTACAGGTTTTTTTTTTGTTTGTTTGTTTGATTGATTTAGGGAAAAAAAAAATTTTTCTAAAAATATCTAATTTATTTGTTTCAGCGGGTTTTGCTGCTTCACCGTGTTTTCCTGCTTTTTCATGGCATTTTCCTGTTACATGGTGACACAGCCATTTTCCCGGCAATAAGATACAAACATCTGGAATAAGCGCACATTTTCATGTGTTACACTAGTGGAAAATCACGTTTTCCTTCCAGCAGTGTCAGTAACTGAATTTATCAAGCATCACTCATTTTATACCCTAATATTTTCCCTAGTGTTGACGGATATATCTAACAGTTAAAGGGGAACTATAGTGGCAAATCATACTTACCTGATCGATCTAGCAGCAGTGCAAGAAGTGTAGATTAGTATTCACCTGGCGATCCTCAGTCCAGGATTGTCAGACGAACACATCGCCACTCTGCTCACTTCCAGGTCTATGTAAGTGACATCAGTCCCTCACATAGACCAACTTTTAACAAGACTAACAGACTGCGCATGTCCAGATCAATATTCACCAAACTTTGTGTAATTATGCTAGATTGATCAGTTTAAGTATTGTTTTCCACTATAACTCCCCATTATATCAATACTATGCTAGATACACGTGGATTAATACATAAAGATAAAGCGACAGTCAACATTCAATAAATCAGACAGGATTTATCATTTTCTTGTTACAATGTTGAGGCACAGAATGCATTTATACTGTGTTTTTGAAAGGCACTGCATCCATTCTATACATAATGATTTATACTGGTATTCATTACAGAAAGCATGGGGACACTGCTTGTAATGCAGCCAATCTCTAGGTTTCCTGACTTCATCTTTCAGAGATGAACAGTTTGAGTCATCAGACTTCTCACATTTTGTAGAACCCTCTGAGTCAGCTTGATTAGAAATTCCAACTAAGCTTATATTTATGTCACTGGCACCATATCATTAGAAAGAGGGGAAAAAAAACTCCCAAATGTGCCCATATCCTATTAAATCCTTTATTATATATGTGCTAAGTTTAATATTAACAAAACAAAAAAAAAAAGGTATTAAATTAGTTTCCTGGATTTACAGAGCACCTATTTCTACATATGAACACTTTCCTATCTCATGTACTGCGTTCACAACATACACTGCTATTGTTATGCATTAAAAGCAAGGAGCAATCTATAGAAATACCGGTAAAAGAGGAACCTTCCTTTTATGAAACAGGACACTGTTCTAGTAGAGATGGAAATTTCGGAAAAACAAGCTTGAGATGTCTATAATTTATTCTGAGAGTATTTTAAACTGAAGGCATATAAAACTGGGAGACTGAGGACACTGACAATAATATTCCATTTTGGGGGATTATTACTGCTTCTAAAGGCCTACTTGATAGTTCTGCCCAAGGCAATTTTATTTTCTCCAGACAGAAGTATTAATGGAATACATAAAATAATGCATAATAATAAATGATTTATGTTGTTTTATAAAACAAAAACAGAATCTGTGAACTGCTGATTGCTAGCACTGATTAGTTCAATGAATGAGATGACATGAGGCTGGTATCAGACGGGGAAGCTGTTACTGCTTTGGTTTGAAATAATACTGAGCTGTTTTATGCCTTTTGTTTTAATAAAAATAGCACCGCTTGATATTGTTGGCATATCTTCTATTGTATTGAAAGTATCCAATTCCCTAATGTCTTTTTATAATGTTGCCACAGTATCGACCAATCAGGGCATTAAAAACATAGGTCACAGCTGCATTGTGGGTCCTGCTTCCAGGGAGTCTGGCTGCTCTGATACATTTTTTATTATGTTCCATTTCCTAGTTAAATAACTCAGAGCAAATTGCTAATTGAAGGATTTCAAGAAGCTCTTTACAGTGTATAGGAGGAATTGTATAGGGTATCTTATGGATAAAGTACAAATAACAAAGTATTGTAATTATACTATAGAGGAAAGATGAATAACAAGTGAGGAAGTAAAGGAATAAGAGCTGGTCCCTGTTTTTTATAATGAACTCACCGGCAATACGTACTTTGTATCCTCTTATGCTGAGTTTACTTAGTCAATACCTAGAAGAGCAGTGATTAAAGGAAAATAGTAAACGACTATGGATTACAATTTGAGGGATTATGCCCAAACTTTTTTGCCAATTGTTTCTAATCAGGCTGACGTTGCAATGCTGGGAAAAGTGTGAATTTACCATTAGTATTGTATCTGTTCCTTGTATCCTTATCTATAGAAATAAAAAATTATTGCTACACTACTTACTTTGTGTATGGGCTACAACATGAGTACATTTATATTTCCAAATGTACAGTTTAGAGAAGATGATCAGAAATATATATATATACAATGGTACCTTGAGATACGAACAGCTCACTATACAAATTTCTTGAGATACAAATTGCGATTCGGACCGTTTTCCTGTTTGAGATAAGAGCTGAAATTTGAGATACGAACTGTTGGAGCCGGAAAGGATTCATTCCATATGCATTGTTTTAAAAAGGGATAATTGGTTTGAGATACAAACTGTCTTCAGTTACAATCTCGGTCACTGAACGAATTAAATTCGTATCTCAAGGTACCACTGTGTATAAAATTTCTTAAAATAAGCACTTAAAGAATTCAACCTGCATTTTTTCCCTAAAAGTGAGAGAGGTCTGTCAGCAGCATGTCTGCTATCAGTAAAGATACTTAAATATAGCTGAAGTAAAGAAGAACTTGAATAACTGTCATGTCGATCAAAATGGGAATTTACATTTTTCTGGTGTCACTGATCTCCCTATACAAAATATCTCACAGATGGCTGCTTGTATAGTACATCTGAAGATTTGCTTCTCATAAAGGGGGTTATTCACTAAAGTCCAAATTGTTGCATATAGGTGTGAATTTGCCAGATAAAGACAGTCGCAATAGGCTGCTACTGTCGCAGTCGCGTCTTTATAATGAGAATGTTGTTGCAGTCGTAACTTTATTATGGGAAAATTGTCACAATCTTAACATTAAAAAAATTGTCGCGACTTTACAATGGAGAAATTGTAGCAGATTTACTACAGGAATCCGCTCTTTGCAAATTCGACAGTCGAATTCGCACCTTAGTGAACAACCCTCTAAAACTGTTGAAAGGCAGTCCAGGTAGAATCACTATACATCATGGTTATTTTTTCTATACATATCTTCATGATAACTGTATATACGGATAGAGCTACATTTCTAAAACAGCAAACCATGTTTTTCACTTTCTACATGAAAAGCAGGAGCTGTATGATAAACATTGTTTATTACGCTGCATTTTACATTAACACTAGATTTGTGAATGTTCTTAAATTCCAATTCCTGTAAGAGTGATGAACAGTTTAAACTTTTTCTTTAACACTATAAAGAGCGAGTTTGGAGAAGGGCCTGATTTTCTTACTCTGCTTAAGACATGTTGGCACTTGTCAAAAACAGTACTGGAAGGGTTCTCAAGGTGAAACCCTGAATAAAGAACCTTCCCACCATTGCACAAATTGCTTTGACAACTGAATAAATGTATTTCATGCCAAGGTTACATTTTGTTCCTCACACTGAGAGATCTCCCACCTGACAAACTAAATGACTCAACTTCTTGGATGTCACTTCTGAACATGAAGTTAGTCTAAAGCCTGGAGCGGCTCCTATGTTTGTTGTACAAACAAATGGTATGCCCCACATCCATAACAACTACCAATGCAGTAACCTCTCTGCTGCTGGAGAACCTTATGTAAACCTGCATTTTATTAAAAAGGATCAAATAAAATTAAATCCATAAATAAATAGCTTGCGTCATGGAATCAGTTCCAGTTCAAGGATTATGTTTCAGGGTTTTGAATTGCGTTTATACTTTAGCACATTTCCATTCTTGGTTATATTTATCAAGATGGTTTTCCCCTTTTGAGTTTTTTTCAGATAATTGTTTTACTATTTTTTTTTATCTCTGTTTTTCCCATTTATTTAAAAACACTTTATATTGAATTTTTGTGATTTTTTTTTTTCACTGTATAATTTATAGGAAATAATGTTCAACTACAGGTTTTTGGAAGGGAAGGTGACATCTACCCTTTTTTTTTTTGGGA